>JAKCPI010022186.1:0-10843 GCA_023213315.1 Euborellia annulipes | reverse complement strand
TACACTAGTCGACAAGGTTTTCTTCACAAAAAATCTGATTAGTGAATCTATTATAGTACATTCGAAACAGCACTGTCACTCTGTTTTTCGGCAAGGATGTTGGAAGGAAAAACAAGTTATTTATTTTTTTATTTTTCCAAATGAGTTTTATTCCTAATATTTCAAAGGCACAAAGGCTCTTCTTCTTCACTGGAAACTCTATTACACTCCGTTAAGTTTCCTCTGAAGTAGAAGAGCCTTTGTGCCTTTGAAATATTAGGAATAAAACTCATTTGGAAAAATAAAAACTCTTGTTTTTGTTTTTCCTCTCAACATCCTTGCCGAAAAACAGCGTTACAGTGGTGTTTCAGATTATATGTCTCTCGGCATCACTCATTAATCTTCACTCTAGTACATTTTTTTAGACTGAATTCAGATATAAGTAGTGGCTGTGTATGTTGATTGAAGGAGATATGGAAGCAGAGGCAGCCAAAAATAAAATACTCTGTATGCTTAGCCAATCAGCCGGAGACGTTTCGGTTTATTTACTATAAACCATCTTCAGTCCTTTAATTGGTATATTTATGCTCATTAATTTAATTTAATTGGTATATTTATATCTCTATATTTGAAACTCACACAAACAACCATCAAATTCATCAAAGCCCAATTTTCATTATATACTTAAGTGAACAATAGTATTCTATTTTACAACAATGTATATTAATTTTCACCTGACTAACTCTGAGCATAAATATACCAATTAAACGACTGAAGATGGTTTATAGTAAATAAACCGAAACGTCTCCGGCTGATTGGCTAAGCATACAGAGTATTTTAGTTTTGGCTGCCTCTGTTTCCATATCTCCTTCAATGAATTCAGATATGTAGTTAGAATTTTTCCATTAGCACCCAACCCATAGAGTTCCAAGGGGGGGGGGGGACTTCAAAACGTTTAAGAATCACTACTATATAAGACGATCCAGACATTGTTCGAAACCGAATTAATTAATCATATAAACGCCATTATAAATAATGAATTCATTGGTATACCACATGTAACATTTATTGCTAAAAATCTCAATACCTTTACGCAAGCCATACCTCATTTAGACATTTTTTTGATATTGATTTTCTAAATTTTTAATTAATTTATTTTTTTAATTTGATTTTAGTTGGACCAAATGTCCCTAGCACTTCCAAGTCGTGATTATTATCTAAAGGCGAATTCCGAGCAAGATCTTCAAGCGTATCATCGTTATATGACAGAGGTTGCTCTTTTACTAGGCGCCAAAGATAGGGACGAGGCTGCAGCTGAACTTATCAAAGTAATCGACCTCGAAAAGGAACTCGCAAATGTAAGTACGAATTTAGTCTATTGCAAATTTCCTCACAAAGTTAAATAAGTTTCTATCCATTGATAAATTAAAATATGTATCAACTTGTAAATTGATTCAATTCACCTGTGGATATTCTGTTTTTAATAGAGAAGTATAAAGGTAAAATAGTATTTTGAACCATTTGCATATGCAGACAGTTGGGATTTTAGTATAATACGATGCCTCCACCACGTTAAGTCGCACGTTCATAAACATTAGGATAAAGCTTAAACTCCCTTTGAATTGAAATATAATACAATACATAAAAACATCAATTTCAAAATATCCTATTCTTTTATACCAATGATAAATTACCAGAAAATCCCTTTTCAAGTGAAAAGTTTTTTCTCCGCCCATTTCCCTCTCCTTCCGTAATGCCTATAAATTAAGTTCACGTGACGTTGGAAATGGGAAAATGAGACATTTCGATTTGATATTAAATCATTTTTAATAGGATAACTTCCCATTTTTTTCCTTACTTAAAGGACTTATATGCAGTGAATGAACAAAAATAATGAGAAAAGTTCGTTAAAAGAAAATGATCATTATACAATATAAATCAATCGAAGTAAAGAAATTAAAATGAACCAATCCTAATAAAAAAAATATAACCTCAAAAGATTTTATTCGATTAACTAAAGAGATAAAAAAAAACACTTTCGAGATATTTCATTTGTGGAGTTAGATCAAAAAATGTGATTTTTTAAATCCCAACTTGCAAATTTTTTGATTTAGTTAATTTCACTAAGCCAGCATTTTCCAAACTGTGAGGCGCGCCTCCCTAGGGAGGCGCGAATATTAGCCACAGTGAACAATTTTCCAAATGATTGCTATTAATAAATAAAAAATATTTTTATCAAGTTTGAAGGGAAAGTGGTGTAGGTTTTACATGAAACATATTTATAAATGAACATTTTTAATAGGCCTATATCTGAATTTATTTTATTTTTTTGTTAGCCTTTGTAAAAATAAATTTTTTTGAAATAAAAATTTTTTTTGTGTTTGTATGTCCCATGATTAAATATTTTTTAAGGGAGGATTGGTGACATAAGTTTGGAACTTCACTAAACTGTTCCGTTTTCCATCTTTCACGACTGTGTAGTTATAGAGAAGGCAAAGGCTTTCTGAATCTTTCTTTTATTTAATAAAAAAAAACTGGAGGCCTGGAGAGACTGCAATTTTTAAACAAGTAGTGGAAGATGCCATCCATCTCGCGATGTGCAATTCCCCCATGTGCATTCATTATTATTATGTATCCGATTTTAATCAAATTCAAATTTCCTCCTAAATGGGCAATTAATTAAAAGATGATTTTATTTATAGGGATTCCACTTTTTTGTCTATATGTTGAAAATTCCTAAAAGTTGAATAAAACTTTTAACACGTTTAGTCCCATGCCCCCCCCCCCCCCCCGCCAAATTTCTTAGATACGCCCATGTTCGTACCAACCGTTATAAAATTTTGTATATTGTTTATCTGGCATGGCCTGAGGCTCTGGATCTCGTTCCTTTACTTGAGAAGCACAGATAATTGCCAGGAAAGGCATTAATTCTGGTTTTCATTTTTTTCTTTCCCAAACCACCAAGAGAGAACCCCCCCCCCTTCTTAATAAAATGTGTAAAAAAAAAATGAAATTTGGCAAGGTGAGGAAAATATTTTTTCAGGAAGGCTTAGTAGCATAAAGGTGTGCTTTAATTGATAATACCCTGTCGTTTCTTTTTTAATACCCTTTTAGCTATCGCCATCGGATTAAAGATGATTATATAAAGATTCTTCCTACAGAAAATACATTATATAAATCTCTATAAATAGACAGTTTCTTTTTAAATGGGCAAAGAACTTTTCATAGATTTTCTTTACAATGATAATCTCATTGGAATATATATAATATATAAAAAATAACGAGGATAATATTTTATTTTTATTCCCCTAAATTTTAGAAAATATCATTTTCATATTTTTAAGTTTTTGTAACTCGTAAAATGAAAAGCGTTAGTCGAATTCATGTTTTCCATGGACTTAATATTGATTGACACCTGCTTTAAACTTTGATAAACTTGATTTGACGCGGCCATCTTTCTTACAAATTCCGATCTCTCTAATTTAAACGTTTTATTTTCTGGATGTCATGAAAATTGTCATACAAACCTTTACGAAATATTGCGGCAGATCTATTTTATTGTAAAAATAACTTTTAATAAGACAATTGAATTGATCATGATCACCCTTGAAAAAGGTACACAAAAACCAAAAACCCTTACCTTACTTTCGGAAAACTAAAAAAACTGTTTTACTTGAAAAGTAATTTTTCTCACAGCAAACTGTTATGTTTTAAAGGAGACCAAGGCAGCCAAAAGCAATAAAAGAAAAAATATATTTTTTTCTTCTGCTTTATTTCAAACACTTGTCGACGTTTGGCGTATTCCGGGCTCCACAGGACAAAATTTTTTTTTTCTCTTTGTAAGGGGCTCTCGCATCCCCTTCCGAAGATCTTGAAGTTTTTCCTATTTGATCGGAACCTTTCCCATGGGATGTGCCTGAATCAAAATTCCCTCCTCATTAAGTGTGTTTAGAGTTGAAGAATACTGTCCTTTTTACGCCCAACAGATGGCGGCTATGTCTAAAGTACAAAATGGCTATCTCAACTTTGTAATTTTTATGGAATGTGTACCTTTTTCACCTGACCATTTCAATTATGTATATTTTAATGTTTAATTGTTGCAGGCGTCGCTTCCGGAAGCGGACCGTCATGATACAAGTGCCGTCTACCGGAAATTGACTCTGGCTGAACTACAAGAAGAAGTTCCACAATTGCGTTGGCTTGAGTATCTGAGAGCCTTCTTAGACGCTGATATCGGGCCCAATGAACCCGTTGTAACCTACGCCATGCCTTATCTGGCTGAACTTGGCCGAGTGCTTGCCCGCACTGACCGCAGGTAATATTATCATCTCTTTAAATTTTTCTTCATTCTCATTTCATTTACTACATATTTATTCAGTTATTTTTGGAATGAAGTTCTTTTACGCGGCTTACGGTAGGGTGAATTGGCAGAAAACGTCACGTAACCAAAAGACGCAGTAACAAAAGTGCGTTACACCAGCTCTAGAGAATTCTCTTTCTCTGTAACTTTTTTATATTATTTAAAAAAGAAGATAATTATTTATTTTCTTTTTTAAATAATATTCATATTAAATTATATTCGGAGCTGAAGAAAATGCATGAGGAACTTCGTTCCTGGCGGGGGTCAGACCGCCACGACCCCACACGTTTGCTTTTTCCTCTGACGATATGTTAATTTTCAGAATTGTACATAATTACGTGCTGTGGCGACTTGTGATGGACATTATGCCTCATATGATCGACGAATACCAACAGCGACGAGTGGAATTCCGGAAGATCTTGTTAGGGATCTTGAGCGAGCGCAATCGTTGGTCTCAATGCGTCGAATGGACTAATAAAAAATTAGGCATGGCCGTTGGAGCTCTCTTCATCAGAGACAACTTTAATCCAGAGAGCAAGGTTAATTTCTTTTTATTGCAAAAATGTTTTTTTATCTCTTTCAAAAGAGATATCAATTTTTTCCCCCCAGTGATCAAAGAAACATATTCTCTCTTTACTATTGACATATTTTTATGTGAATAGAATACATAAGGTTTAGATTTATATATTAATTTTTAATATTAAGGGCAATTTGTTTCATATTCACTTTTTAATGAAGTGAATCTTAAAATATATTATTCTCTATGTGTTGATTTTCCATTAACTAATTGGGGATGATTTTAGGAGACAGCCCTTGAGATGATCGGCACAATCCGCGAGGCATTCAATGAGCTTTTAGCAGAGAATGATTGGATGGATGTGGCGACCCGCCAAGTTGCTAAACAAAAGGCCGATGCAATGAATGAACGTATTGGATATCCTGAATTACTTACTAACATCCACGCGCTCGAGGAGGAATATGCCTCGGTAAGATCTTCTCTGTGGTTTTTCTTAACTCTAGAGAATTTAGTTATTTGAATCACATACTAGTTTAGCAACAAATTCCTTCTCTAAATTTGTTATTCTAGTCAGGGGCGTCCCAAGGAGGTGGGATGAGACATTGCTCTCACCCTCCCCTCAACTTAAGTTTCCAAATTTCATTTTAGAAATAAAAATAAGTTCAATTTTTTTTTTGAGTAAAACATCAAACAAATAATCAATTTCTTAACACAAGTTGGAAAAATATGGTGCGAAAAAAGCAAGACCGGCTCAATTTTTTTTTTTTAATTGAAAAATATACACTTATATAAAAATTAATTCCTTGGCCTCTTCTGGGTCATCTAACACATCTGGCAATGTCATCTGTATTTTTCTACCTTATACCGGCTTAGTGAGGATGCGCTTTTAAGCCCGGAGCACATATTGACCTGTCCTTTTACTCCAATGGCATAGTGCACACATGTCATTTTCTGTCATTTTGCTATCTGCGCTATTTAGGACCGCAGACAGACTTGACGGCCCCGGGGCTACATAATAATACGCTCCCCCCTCCCAACCTTAAGCTTAAACCCGGGCCCCCTCTAACTGCGGGCTGGGTGCTATTGAACTAAAAGACAACTTTTTGAGTCTATGTGCCTCTCGTCCACTTGCCTTAGGAAAACGGAAGCAAAAAGCGATATGAAAAACAGTGGCATCATTTTGACTTTTTCTTGGGGGGTGGGGGTTTCTTAAAGTTTACTTACATAATAGATATCTCAAATTTGGCCAAATGATATATAATTTTTTTATTTTTTAGTTTATATACCTGTAGATTCATTTTGAAATATTTTATTTAGAATAATATAAAATTTAAAAAAGATCAGAGCCCTTGGTGGGGGAGCGGCAAATGCCCTGCCCTGCTCCCTCCCCCTCCCCCCTCAAATGACTTCTCTGATGAAAAATAATTTTTGTTTAAACTGCTTTTCTAGTATTAATTATTCTTTCTACATATAGTTAGTACAAGGGCGGATCCAGAGGTGTTTCTCGGAAGGGGGGGGGGGGGGGTAATCTGGTGTGACTGGTCGCACAGCACACAATTTTTCCTTAATTTCGGTAATTTAAGGGCTCATTCTGTACTCGTTTGCCACAATATAAATACAAATCAAATTTTTAAGTATTAATTTTTAAAATTTTACATTCAAAATACATTTTTTCGAAAAAAAAAGTATTTTTTTTTTCAAATCTCAGGGGGGTAATTGTATCCGCCCTTGAGTTAGTATCACAAAAAAATCTCGAATTTCATTTCCGGTAGCCTTTATTTAATTTTATATGAATTTATTCAAAAAGATTAATTCATATAAGATAATTTTCATTTTTCCGTTGACTGCTGCTCTCATTCTCTCTCAACTATCACCACTTTGTTCACTTGATAGGTTTCTAGAAATTCTAGATTTCATCCATTAAGTCTTTGCCCTTTAATATTAAATATTAGAATGATGGAAGCAAATTAGGTGTGGCACTTAGGCGACAGGTTCGTTTATTGCTCTCGACATGTCAAATGCAATAAACATTCATCTAGCTTGTTCAAAGTAATTCATATAAGAGGAAAGAAATTTTTTCTATGATAGATCCTTTGTCAGGGTTCCCAGAAATTTTATTTTGTTTTGACAATTTTTTATTATATAGGAGATATGTAAGAAGAAATAGAAATGCTTCCATTATTGGGTTGCCATGTCATAAACACCTATACTGTTTAATTTATTTGATCAGAATCGATTTTTCGATCTTATTTTTAGATTATTTATTTAAATTAATGCCTTTGTGGCCGGAATTGAGTTGAGGCGGAGTCGGGGAAAAAACTATATTATTAAACTATTAGTATACTATAATATTATATTATACTACCCGGCGTCTAGGCAAGGGCGGATACAAGGGGGGGGGTAAAGGGGGTAATTACCCCCCCCCCTCCGAGATTTAAAAAAAAAATTTATTTTTAATGTAAAATTTTAAAAAATTAATACATACAAATTTGGTTTGTATTTATATTCTGGCAAACAAGTACAGAATGCGCCTTTAAATTACCGAAATTAAGAAAAAATAGTGTGTTGTGCGACAAGTCACACCAGATCCCCCCCCCCCCCCGAAACACCTGGATCCGCCCCTTGCGTCTAGGCTATCTTCAGAATATATTTTTTAATCATTTGGTGATAATAAGCGTTTATATAATATATTAGCGACACACAACCAAACCGCTTGATTTAAAGTGTTTGTGGTAAACGGAGAAGGTGTTCGGGCAGGGCCCACGAAAATACTTATTTATTTATCTAGGAAGGGTTGCGAGAGCAGAGAATGGTGGCCAAAATTTTTTTCTTTAATTATTTTATTGGGCCGCCGTTTTGTTCTTGATAGAGGCCATCTTCAGGTCCCAATAAGTGTCAAGAAATTAGTATATATATATATATATATATATTTTTTGCACATAGCTGCCTTTTTACTTTAGGTAGCTATGTGTAATACAAAATTATATACTTTCTTGACACTTATTTGGCCCTGAAAATGTCATCTATCGAGAGCGAAACGTCGGCCCAATAAAATATTTGGCTGCCAGTCTCTGCTTTCGCAACCCTTTCTTGATACAACTCAACAGCCACAATTACAATATTAACACTTATTTATTTATATATAAGTTTATTTACAATAGAATTAATTATGCATACAGTATCTACCCATAGGTTTGACGGTTTTACGTCCGGAAGAAACACGTAGCGAGAAGGTTCGAGCGCTTGCATATATATAAATAAATAAGTGTTTTCGTGAACCCTATTCGAACACCTTCTCCCTTTCCCACAATGGTGTCTGCCCTTTTAGGCCCGGCAGTGTAGAGCGGAGCGTATTTTCAGAGTCAATAGATCAACGAAAGAATAATCGAATTAATTATGGTTTTACTTTCTGTTTACATAAAAATAAAACCATGTGCATCTTTGAAAATAGACTAGACAAGGGACCGAAACTGATGCGACAGTTTAATTAAATATATTTGTAAATTAACAGCAAGTTGTAATAGAATTTTTTCTGACTCCGTCTCAACTTATTTAAGTAAAAATATAATATTTTTCATTAAAAAAAAAAAAAAAACATTGCCGCCTCTTAAATTAAAAATCTGGTGTGACTGGCGCACAGCACACAACTTTCTCTTACCTTCGGTAATCGAAAGTTGTGTACTGTGCTTGTCACACCAGATTTTTTGTGTCGACATGTGTTTAGTTCCCGGCAGTAGGGAATATTTGAATTCAGATGTAAAATTTATAAGTATGGGAAAATATTTATATTTTGTTACCATCGCAACCATTTCTCCTATCTTTCCTATGAAGCACAAGAGTAAAGTGTGCTTCAAACAATTTTGAGGGCAAAACGAGAATATACATTTGAAAGAGCATCTAAAAAATAATTGATTTTTGAATTTTAATCAAAATCGTTAGAGCGAATTTTGAGAAAATCGAAAAAAACTGAAAAAGTACATCAGTAAAGTACTAGTACTCTTTGGCCGATTTTGATTAAAAGCTTATTTTTTCCGGTCCCGGGGGGTGTTTAACTTAAATATAACATTTCAACCTCCTAGCTCAATTCCTTCATGCTTAAAATTTGACACACACCCACCCACACACACACCCACCCACCCACCCACACACACACCCCACCCACCCACAGACAGACCATGTCGGGAAAACCACTTTTTTGGATTCAGGGGACCTCAAAACGTGAAGATCCATCAAAATCTCGACATCGAATTTTTGACATGAATCCAATACTTTCTCTCTATATATATATTACATATATACATAGGTAAGAGAAAGTAAAATTATCTCTTCGGGTAACCAAGTTTTCCGAATGTATCTTCATTAGCATATCGTCGAAACAAATCAGATCATAGCCATTTCATCTGGACTTAAATTTAAAAAATTTATAGATGCTGGGCCGGTAGAATTTAATCTTCAATACAAGATGTTCCTTTCTCGGCACTCTTGGTTGAATTTAGGTGGTAGGTTTTCAAATTCTTAATAAAATTTTTAAATTTTATTAACAGAGGTTTTTTATTAGGTTAATAAAATTCAAAAATTTTATTAAGAATTTGAAAACCTACCACATAAATTCAACCAAGAGTGCCGAGAAAGGAACATCTTGTATTGAAGATTTCATCTGGACTTGAAAAAAGCCGGAACAGAAAAAAAATGTTTTTTTTTTCACCCCTGGATGTAGGGAGAAGAGGAACAGCCTGATGAACAATATGATTGAGAAGGTTGTCATTAATTAAACTCTGAGATGATAATCAGGCAATTTATTTACTCTACTAGTCAACATTTCGGAACACATAAATAAAAGGAATAAAGAGGAATGCAGCCAGGTAGGTAGCCTCTATTAAATCAAACTCCTTTTTTGCAAAACGTTTCGGCCAATTTTATTATACCATCTTCATTTGCATAGGAGTATTTTTTTTTTTAGCAAAAAGAGGTGTTAATGGTCTGTCTTAAGGGGCCGTCCCATGTAAAAACCCCCGGGTCACCCATGTCACAATTAGTAGCGTTTTGTCCAGCCCCCCCCCTAACGCGTTCGTTACTAAATATGGCATCATATAGCCTATAATTATTTCCATTGTTATTTTTATACATAGGCTATTTTTCATTACTGGCTTATGAACAGACCATTAACTACTCTATTTGTTAAAAAAAAAAACTCGTATGCAACTGAATATGGCATAATAAAATTGACCGAAACGTTTTGCAAAGAGTTTGATTTAACAGAGGCTCCTACCTGGCTGCATTCCTCTTCACCCTTGTGATTCAATTCTACACAGCCATTTTCTATATTAAAGTTTCGGAACATAAACTGCTGCTTCTTCAGGAATTGGCCTGATTATGATCTCCGAGTATAATTATTGACAACCTTCCCAAAAATTCAAGACTTAAAAGGGAAATATTCAATTCCTATACTCTCTAAGAAGGTGGATTTAAGGGATTCCACCACACTACAGGAATTAAATTGAGTAAACCAAATTATTCAAAAAATTTTAACATTAAGCTTATCTTTATATATATAATTCTTCTGTACGTGTGTAGGTGACTGAACTCCTCCTAAACGACAGAACCGATTTTGATGAAATTTTTTGTGTATGTTTGTGAGAGTCCCGGACAGGTTTTGTTTCACAAATAACAATAAGTTAATCAGTAATTAACCGTTAAAATAAGAAAAAAAATAAAAATTAGGAGAAATAGTTGCCATGATAACAAAATATAAATATTTACCCATGTTTACGATTTTTTATTTATTTACATTTTTGAATTCTAAAATATCGGCGTGTCTGTGTACCGGGAGAGTCCCGGAAAGGATATTATTCACAAAAAATCTTAAGTTCATGAATAATTAACCGTTAAAATAAACTCTATATATAAAAAAATGAAAAGGGAAAAATGTATGTACCGGTATGGATATAAGCCGAAGGCGAGCAGGGGGGCCCAGGGGGCGCAGGCCC
>JAKCPI010022185.1:0-51932 GCA_023213315.1 Euborellia annulipes | reverse complement strand
ATAGTTAGAATAATTTCAGAATCAAACTATAGATTAGAATAAAACCCTTTGCGAGAAATGTATTATTTGCTTAATAACATCGAAGTTTATGAACATAAATAATGAGGGAAATTATTTTGATTTTATACTGGATCTCTATTAAATATTTAATATATGCGATTTTACTATTTCATTTGTTGTTGTTGTTATGAGAGTGATATCTTTTATAGAAGTTTCGGTGTCCATTCATCGGCCTTTTTCATGATATCAAAAGGTTTCCACAATCGTGAAGGTTATTTATATGCATCTAATATCAGAGACGTATATAGAATTTTTTCGGCGGCGGGGGGGGGGGGGCGAATTGATATTTTTAAAGATCCCCCAGGCGCACACACAGGGAAGGGCCGGGTCTCTGGGCCCTGAACTCTTTTAAATTTCATTCAAAATTATTTTCACTAGATTGCTAGACCTCTAAGGGATAGATTCTTAAACAATTTCTCTTTTGCAGGTTTGTGTTTCTCCAGGGCAATTGTGTTCAGTGTTCAGTGTTCAGTGCTAAGTGTTCAGTGTTCAACTAGTGCAATCAACTGGATCAGCTCTACGAGTGCCAAAGGAGCTTCGATGGATCAGCTCTACGAGTGGCAGGCAAGGAGCTTCGAGCGACCGTCAACCCCTCAGGAGGTGAATATTTTATTTAATACTCTAAACATACCCTTATAAATCCAAAAATATATAAATGATGTGATTTCTAATTTAATTTTTCTCTTTTTTGTTACAGATTCCTGAGGGTCAACAGAACAAAGGTATATTAAGCATGGTGCAAGAATTTTAAAGGGAATAGATTAGATTAGCTTTTGAGGATGTTCTTTCTTTCAGCTAACCCAACCAAATAGAATTAGCATTTTTTAAATATTTAATATTAAATTTTAAAATAAAATAATTTTCATTTTATAATTCATTTAAAATTTTAATTCAATTCCATTTGCTTTTTTTTTCATTTAAAGAATTTCTTTTCATAAATTTAACTTTGCTATTTTTTTTTTTTAAATTAATATAAATTTTTCTAAATTTAAATAAAAATTAGATCATATTCCCTCCCTGTCCATGCATCGCTCGAGAGAGAAAAGGAGCCTCTCCCGCCGCGGGATTTCATCGGCTTGGCACCCAGTGCATAAGGTCTGTGTTGCTTAACGAATACAAATTTAATTGTATTCACTTTTCGACATTTATAATTTAGAAAATTTATAAAAGTAGTTTAAAGATTTAAATCTAGAGGGGTGGAGGGTGCACCATGCCAACGAGCCAACGAGAGGGATTTGTTTATGAACCTGTAGCTACTCCTCGTGAATCCAATTAGTGGAGAAACCAACGAGAATACTTTCATTTTAGGCCTTTGTTGGATATTCGTTGTTGTTGTTATTAGCTTCAGGTGTCTACTCTAATCTTGTAGCTCGTTCGTTTTGTTAGGATGCCCTGATTTGTTCTTTTAATTTAGGATCCATATGGAGACCAAAATGAAAGATATTCTCGTTGATTTATTCTATGAACGGCCCATAAGGAGATGCGGTCAGATCTGATAGAAAGATCGTAGCCCAGGTTCCAAGTGTTCTTGTGTTTTGCGCAGTGACGTTTGTTGACGAATTCGGGAGTCTGATATGTTTTTGTATCTTTGAGGTGGCTCTATGGGTTAAACGAGTCAGGGAAGGGTTGCCGTTTCTCCAGGAATAGCCTGGAGGCTCCAAATTGCAATCCTTGAGGCTTTGAGACCCGAGGGCTCCACTGATCTGATGGTGGAGACGGGGTCACAAATACTCTCTCTATTGTCTTCGTATTTTGTGTTAGGCTAGGTAGGATCTCTTCCCCCTTCCTCTAGCCCCCGCACTCGTTTGCTCGTAATCCAAAATATCACGTTCACTCTCACTGATATGATTTCCTCAGACTCCCGGTTTGCGGTAAATATATATATATATATATAATTTGTAATTCGGCAAGCAAGAGATAATTATTTAAAACCTTCTTGCTGTTCTTTTTTTTTATTATTTTCATTTACTACATACACTTTTTGTGTAGTAAATGAAAATAACTTTTTTAGTGTTTATTTTTTATTTAGTGTTTATGTGAGTGTGAAAAAGTGAGAGAAGAGAGAAAATTTTCAATATTTTTTGGGAAATTTAAGGTAAACATAAATAAATTAGAACATAGTTCTTATAAATTAATTGATTAGAATTAAGGCTAATTTAAATTTTTTTTTCAGGTCAGGAATTATAACATGTTTAATAACACAATTGGCACATTTAAATATATTCCATAAATAAATAATGATTGTCGGAAAACTAAAAGAGAGATGAGTGAAAATGTCATCTGCTTAGCTACATGCACATTGAACAAAGTGATTTTTGAAGACCTTGGAGCCTGTAATGAAATAATATTTATATATAATCAAGAGGCAGAATTAATAATAAAATTATGGTGAATAGGAAAAGTATCTCATGATTGAAACCAAACTCTGAAAGAAGAGATTGCTTGTTAAAAAATCTGGTGTGACTGCGCAACCCAACTTTCTCTTACCCTTCGGTAAGAGAAAGTTGCGCACTGTGCTGGTCACACCAGATTTTTTGTGTCGAGATATATTTAGTTTCCGCTAGCACCTTAGTTTCAAACTTGCATTTTAAATGTTGACTGCTTGAAATAAACTATGGTTATTTTTAAAAATTTTAATCCCATATTTGGACATTTTATACACAATAGAGAATCGTAAATAAATACAAAATTTCATAAGAATTGGAAAAAAATTTTAAATGCCTAAAAAGTTTCAAAGGGGACCCCCTTTTGAATCGAAATTAACATACAAATCCCTATAGGAAATTAACATTAGGCCTATGAGAGAAGGCGGAGAGACAGGCGATAATGTTTGCAAGTGAGAGAGAGAGAGATATATATGTTTTCTCCTAAGCAATTAAAGACACAAATAAATGGGAATTTAAATAATAATTGATTTTTAATCTAATAAAAAGAAAAAGATTTAAATTCCGTTACCATGGCAACCATTTCTATCTTTCCTATGAAGAACAAGAGTAAAGTGGTCTTCAGAAGATTTCAACGGCAAAATGAGAATATACATTTTAAAGAGCATCTAAAAAATAATTGATTTTTGAATTTTAAAAAATCCTTGGAGGGAATTTTGAGAAAATCGAAAAAACTGAAAGTACATCAGTAAAGTACTAGTACTTTTTGGCCGATTTTGTTCAAAAGCTTATTTTGAGCGTGTGGGAAGGTACCTAAGTTAAATATAAAATTTCAATCCGGTAGCTCAATTCCTTCATGCTAAAAATCTGTCCACACATACAGACGCACACACACACACACACACACACACAGACCAATTTCGGACCCACTTTTTGACTCAGGGGACCTCAAAACATGTATATCCATCAAAATCTCGACATCGAATTTTTACATGATCCAATACTTTCTCTCCTATATTTCATATATAGGCTAAGAGAAAGAAAAGAATTCTCAAAAATATTTATTTTATAATTAGAAATGATGAATGATCATATTCATAAAGAAAGACATGTGTGGTATGTATCCGCATCGCTTTGACTAAAAATAATATTTATAATAATCTTTTCTATAAACTTCGTTATTTACAGGTATATTATTAATGGTTATGCTTAAATACTGCTTATCAAAATGGGCATATCATTTCAAATTAATTTAATTAACATTCAGTCTTAGCCTACTGTTAGTCAATACAAAAAAAAAGGAATTTTATCAAGAATAAAGAAGAATTTTCTTCATTCCTTTCTTATAAACATTCAAGAAGTAACAGAAGTTCTTGAACACGTAGATTATTATAATTAATTCACTGATTTTATTGGAGAGAAAGCTTGTGCCATTATGCAAACAGCTCATTACTTCTCTTGAAGCTCGAATAATCCAAACTTTGAGTATCTTCATAATTATTTAATATTTTCTACAAATAGACCGAGTCAAAATAATTTGGTGGGCCAAACGTTCTTCCATGGCCCCCGAAAACGAACCCAGAATCTGCCATTCCGAGGCATCGGTGTGCTTCCCTTTGCGCGGACGTTCATCCACTTTCATCTTGATCTAGATATCGAAAACGACAAGTTAAAATAAGGCAGCGACTTCTTTCCATGTTAAAATAATTTATTGGCAAATATTTTCAATTACCTAAACGTCATCAGTGCATCAAATTATACAATTGTGGAGCGTGTTTCAAAATTATAAAACGACATGTGAAGCCATTCCATAAACGGAGGGGATAACGTTTTGAAGAGCAAGTCACTGAGGGAAAAATTATATCTTTATAGGATGAAGATCGGGGGCAGCCTTGTGAATATTATTGAGATTCCTTCCGCTATAAGCCAACGTTTCGGGGCCAAAACGGCTCCTTCTTCAAATCATCATTCTTCGTTCGGCATCATTGCCTTTGCCACAAAATTGAGGACTAATTGTTTTTTTGACACCGCATGGTCCTGCAGAAGGAGCCGTTTTGGCCCCGAAACGTTGGCTTATAGCGGAAGGAATTAAATCAAATAAATTGCCTGAATATCCGGATTTATTTATTCATCTTTCTCAATATATCTTTAGGCCTATATATATATTATATTATACACTTACGTTAGTTATATTTACCATAAAACACTTTCCCGACAGCTCGACGTGTGCACGTTCTAATTCTCGCTTCACATTCATCCAGCCCACATACACATCAAAAGACGGTTTTTACCCAGCAAAGGAAATTTATAATTGAGGCTGAGAAAAAACTTTGATTCTTGCAACGAAATTAAATAGCCGAGCTTTGAGGTGATGGATACTTGGATTAAACTCACCTCTATCCAAATGAATACAAATGCAATTGTGTAATAAATAAAATAATTTTTGTAATTAAGTTTAAATGAGTTGAAAGAGAAAAATATCCAAGTCTTGAACCACGTTCATTCATGGGGCTCTGTTACCCTCCACAGAGATGGTTCATAAGAAAATCACAAATTAATAAAGGACGATTTTAAAATAGAAAAGATATTATCTCATACATATACATAGAGATTATAAAATAAAATCAATTCCCTTTGAAAGTCATGCTCAGAGTGTGGGTGTCTAGATGGAGACCACGAACTTCCCGAGCTGGGGCTGGATACATGCCAGACTCTTCGTTCTATATTTTCAAGTCGTTCGAGGGGCTGGCCTTATCCCAGTCGTTTCGCAGTATATTTAACTAATGGGGGCGTATATAAGAGGGGGGAGGGTTCAGGGGGCCGGACACCTCCCCCCCCCCCCTTAGTATACATAAAAATCGTGACATTGTGGTCTAAGAGTAGGCCTAAATTAGTAAATAATTCGATTCAATTCAAAAATTAAAATTTTTACTTAAAAAAATTAAATTACAATTATACATTATATTAATTATGGAAAAACATTTTTCACTTTTTTTTAAACTTTTTATTTCCACCTGAAAATTTCTTCTTTGAATTATTATTTTTGTTATTATTATTTTTATTATTATTATTTTTATTATTATTATTTTTATTAATTTTGAAGTAAATTTATCTTCTTTAATTTTTTTGTTCGCCCTGAAAAAATAATAATTATATTAAAATATATGTAGGAAAAAAGGTAAGAAAAAAAAAAAAGAAAAGAAAGCAACTCACTCATATCGAAGACGTTTAACTCCTTTTTTACTAACATCAGTCAAATCTAATTCAAAAGAGGATTTCTTCTTTTTATTAGCAACTGAAAGAGAAAAAAAAAGAAAAATTATTGTAAAACAAGAATGGAAAAGAAATAAGCAACGTCTTGGTAAGAAGAGCAAGAGAGAGAGGAAAAATGTTAAAGGGGCGGTTGAATACACGAGTAATCCAATAATATAGGGATGAAGCATTTGTCAGCAATATAAAATTTGAATCAAATGGGAACTTTGGGTGATAATATCACTATCAAAGCATTTAAGTAGAATTATATATGGGGGGCTGAGAAACAGTGGTGCAAGTCAAATTTTTTTGAAAATGAGTTATTTCAATTTTCCATATCATTGGGATGCCATCTACCATTCATTATAAATAAAAAATTAACCAACTTTTGTAAAATAAATAAATTTTTTTAACCAAGAAACAATGTGTTTTTACAATTAAATATTTATTAATTCATATATCCGAAAAAAATAAGGGTGTGCCGCCGGGAGTCGAACCACGGATCCTCCGATTTGTACTCAGAGTGCCCTACCACTGGACCACAGCACGACATTCGGATATATGAAGTTCACTTATGAACTCAGTGGCGCCGAACTTGGGTCCTTTTCTTCTGATGACTAAATTTGCTTTCCAACTGAGTTCATAAGTGAACTTCATATATCCGAATATCGTGCTGTGGTCCAGTGGTAGGGCACTCTGAGTACAAATCGGAGGATCCGTGGTTCGATTCCCGGCGGCACACCCTTATTTTTTTCGGATATATGAATTAATAAATATTTAATTGTATAAATTTCGCGGCTCATATACGCGATATATATAATATCTTAAATATTATATATAATTTCTTATTTATTAATGTGTTTTTATTTGAAAATTGAATTTAGAATGATGAGTAGACAAGAAGAGAGAATGTCAGCCTCTATCGAATAAAAATCTCCACCTAGAAGACGTTTCGGGTTTAATTATAAAATCCATCATCAGTTCTTTAGAGATTATTGGCAATCTCAAGGTGTACACAACAACTCTATCTGCATCTCAATGGTGTACACCTCGAGATTGCCAATAATCTCTTAGGAACTGATGATGGATTTATATAATTAAACCGGAAACGTCTTCTAGGTGGAGATTTTTATTCGATAGAGTCTCTCCTTTTGGCTGACTTCCTCTCTTCCTGTATATCATTCTACTCGTTGAACAGCCACTTCTCTTATCAACAAACAAAATAAAAAACTTTAATGTTAATTTTCTCAACTCGGTAGGTGGCGCTTGACACACTAATGCGTAACAGGGTCCAATTAACATGGGAGTTTTTTATGGCTATAAATGCAAATTCCATCGCAACCATTCTCAGCCTCCATGTGTAGAAATGGTTGTAGATATTAAACTGGATCAAGCGGCATTTCAACCATTAAATTCTTTTGACGTCTCAATCTAAATTGATTTTTAAATAATTTTCATTTGAATAAGATATTAATATTGAATAAATACCTCTATTCAGATTTAACTATTTATATCGAATATTTAACAAGTTTTTGTATATTTGTTGGTGGAGGTCGAGGGTTCGGTGCCCAGGTGCCAAGGAAATCGAAGTCTGAAGAGCCCGGCTTCAATTCCCGAGGCCCATGGGACGCTTGGCCGGGCATTTTTATTCCAATTGGGTAAAAATGTCGATTTTTGGGTTTCGATTGAATTCGATTCTTATACAGATTTATTTTAACGATTTAGAGAATCCGATAAATATAACCAAATGATCGATTTAGTAACCTTAAATAGTTTTTCATGTGTTTAAATGCGTTTCCCATTCTTTATATCTATAACTTTGAAAGGCTGTAACTTTTTTTTATTTTTGAAATTTCAAACAGAACGTGACAGACGGACGGACGGACACTCCAACATTATATATATATATATCGTAGACACAAATTTTTTTTTTTCAAATCAACTTTATTATAATTACCTTTTTGATTATTTTTATTCTTTTTGTTGTCATTAAATGACGAATCATCTCTGACGACATTCAATTTCCTCATTTTATTACTCCTTTTCGATAATCGTATTTGCAGAGTCGCAATCTTGGCCATATCCGCTCTTGCTCGATCTTCGGCCGTCTCTTTTCTCTTCTCATTTAATTTCTTCTTTTTCTTCTTTATATTTTTCTTCCCTTCTTTATTGTTCTCTCCATTAACTAGGTTTCCATCATCATCATCATCATCATTTCTTTTTCTCTTTTTAGTTTTCTTTACTAATTCTGTTAATCGAAGTTTTTCTAAAAACAAAATGAAAAACAAATAAATAAACATCTTAATAAATCAATCAATCAATCAATCAATCAATGATTCTCTTACCTTTTTCTTCATCGCGTTGTTGTTTTGTTTGGAACCAGCTTCGTTTTAGATCCTTGGCTGATGCTGATTTATTTCTGCCATTTTTTATCAAATTCTCCGCCCGATTTGTCATTTTCTCCATCTTATCTAATTGTTTCTCCGCATATTCTTCATCAAGAACTCGAGAAATATTTGGTTCTAATTTTTCAACTCGTTTACGATATTTTTCAAGGATTTCTAAAATTAAAACAAAATAGAGTTAATCTCTAAAGCAGCGGTTCCCAACCTTTTTTTGCGGCCCACTTTTTCCGTAAAAAAAAAGAAAGCTGAGGCCCACTGTATACAGGGTGTTTCAAAAAGGACGAAAATTCATATAAATTAATACAGAGAACCTAAAGAGGTGATTGTAGTCTCAATTTGTAGAGAAACACATCAAGTTTTGACTCTTCTAATTCGCTAGTGCCGAATCGCACTATCACGATCACTAGAGGAAGTTTAGCGTTAAAGAGGGCTGTCTTCATACCCGAGCGTGTGTTTCGGTTTGAAAAATCAAAATCATATAAATTTATCCAAAGAAGCTACACAGTTGGTTTTAGTTTTGTTTAAAGAGAAACACCAAGTTTTTTTTTTTGCCTCAAACTAAAGATATTCTTCCTTTTATAAATCCCATCGGTAGTCAATCAATTTCTTCCCATACTCTTTAGTTTGAGGTAAAAAAAAAAACTTGATGTGTTTTCCTTTGAACAACACTAAAACCAGCTGTGTAGCTTTTTTAGATAAATTTATATGATTTTGATTTTTCATAGCGAAACACAGAGAGAGCTAGCACGCCTGGGTGTCAAGACAGCCATCCATCTTTAACGCTCAACTGCCTCTAGTGCTCATGATAGTGCGATTCGGCTCTAGCGAACTAGATGAGTGAAAACTTGATGTGTTTCTCTACAATTTGACACTACAATCACCTCTCTAGGTTCTCTGTATAAATTTATGAATTTTCAAAGTTGTAAAGTCCTTGTTGAAACACCCTGTATATGTATACAGGGTGTCTCGGAAGTGGCGGGAGTAATTGTTGGGGTAGAGAAAAAAATTCTGAATCGAAAGTTCCTGAGCCAAAAATTTTTTTGGGCCTTAGAAAATTAGTTATTGATAATTATCTTGATTATTTAGTTTAGTTTAGTTAGTTATTAATTAAAAACGATAGCCAATCAGGAGCTCGCTACAAGAGAATCACAAGTGAGTGGGGATATTTCATTAATTACATAATTAATAAAATATTAATTACAAACAAAGAAAGTGAATTTCCCCTGACATTAGACAGAGCTTTGGTTTTATTCGAAATATTTTATTAATTATGTAATTAATGAAATATCCCCACTCACTTGTGATTCTCTTGTAGCGTGCTCCTGATTGGCTATAGTTTTTAATTAATAACTAATTTTCTAAGGCCCAAAAAAAATTTTGGCTCAGGAACTTTCGATTCAGAATTTTTTTCTCTATCGACCCCAACAATTACTCCCGCCACTTCCGAGACACCCTGTATATATAATTTTATTCTTTCCTTTAACGTCCGCGGCCCAGTTCCAATCAGCCCGCGGCCCACAGGATGGGAACCGCTTTTGATTACCGAAGTCAAGAGAAAGTTGTGTGCTGTGCGACAGACACACCAGATTTTTAGCATTGCATTGGCTAATGGGTTGGAAAAATAAATTCACCTTGAGCTATAATTCTGCTTTTGACCGGATTTGTTGCATTCCTGATAATTTCTTTAACCATTTTCCTTTCAGTTTCTCCACAAAGTGACACGGAGACGCCAGATCTGCCCGCTCGGGCTGTTCGGCCCACCTAAAAAAATTTATTTTTTTTAATTTAGATTTCTATTCTATTTATATAAAATATAATATATTTTTTAAATCTTTTACCCTGTGAATATAATGTTCTAATGTTGCTGGCATCATGAAATTGATGACTGTCTTAACGCCCACAATATCCAAACCTCTTGCGGCTACATCAGTTGCAACGAGCACGTCCAATTCGGCATTTTTGAATCGTCTCAGAGCTTCTAAACGTTGTGGTTGAGTTAAATTGCCATGTAATTCTCCTACCTGAAATAGAGACAAGCATTTTATTACACAGGAGAACAAAAAAAAAAATTTTTTCTGCGGCATACACTTATGAAGTCAATTTAGATAGCTTTGATGACGAAGTAGTCAGCCTATAAATTCTCTTGTTTGAATTGTCTATGGTTCTCTTGAGAAAACGGACCAAAGACACGAAAGGAAGTCCCGCACAGAACGTTCTTCTTTCTTAACTCTTATTGATATGTTTTTGTTTTTTATCATTCTTTGTATCATTTCTAGGACTTTATTTGTTTGAAATCATTTGATAATTTTGAAATAAGCGTTTTAACAAATATTCCCCCTCCTTCTATATTGTAATTTCCAGTATAAATTGGATGTCTTTATCTCAAATAGTGTCAATTTAACAAAAATATTATTATTCTCGTATTCAGCAGACCAAAATATTACTTAAAATTGTTTAATAAATCCCATGCTGCAGAATCAGTGTAATTTTGCAAATTCCAATAAAGAAGGAAATTTAAAAAAAATAATCACTGTTTGTTTAAGCGATTGGTCAAACAAGTAATAGAAATCTAGTAATTATTTTGAAGTTGTCACGCTATTCAAAAATGGAAAAAAAGAGTTTGCATTATTCCCTTTGAATACATTTTGAGTTTTATATTTTTTCTATTATTTGAAATTCCTATCGCGATCCCCGTTTATTTACCCGAGATGCTTAAGTGCACGAAGACACACGCCTCAAACCAAACCAGCCTCTGGCCGGCTACCGGCACCCCGTGAAGTTACATTATTTCCTATAACTCCTCCTCCTACATTCATTTCTAGTTAGTGAACTAATCCTTAATTCTGGTTCCACCCAGTTCCTTTTATCCAACCTCTTCTATGGTCTGGAGGATGTCCTAGTTTGAGGAGGGACTCCCTCAGAACCGGCGAGTAGCCTACTCCTTCAAGAAACTGAGAGGGAACCTTCTTTACGTCCCTTCCACAGGACGGGATGTCACAGCAACATCCCTCTCCTCCTCCCCAGGAGTTGCACTGGGGGCTATTGTGGTGAGATCCAATATTCCGCAATCCAGTGCCTGCTTGAGGATTAGGAATATTAGTTTACAATTTCACATAAATATCTTTTATTATAATGAAAAATGCTCTCATGCCCAGGGGGGATTTGAGACTACGGCATTTTTTCTCCATCTTCTTTGTAGAAGCCGACTTCCTAGCGCAACTACTGACCAGTGAGCCCCCACAAGTATCAATGCGACAGGCGGATTCTATTTATTTTCTACAGACAGTTGCACCCCCGTTACATTTGCCCGGTCAACTAGTGTAATCAACTAGTTGACTCAAATCTGCCCCGTGTGAAAACAGCTTAACTCCTTCCTATGCAACTAAATTCAAAATTAGACCAAACAGAAAGCAACTTACCTTAACACCTAAGAGTCCTAAAAGAATGTGTAATCGATGCGCCTGTTTTTTTGTTTGAACGAATATCATAACATGATCGTGGAATGTACGGCAAATGAGCGCGGCTAAAATTGGCTCTCGATCACCTTCATGATCTTCACGAATTCTAAAAAAAAAAAAAAAAAAAAAACAATAATAATTGAAATATAAAATAAAATAAAAAGAGATGTTACCTGATAAACTCTTGTCTTAAATTCAAAGCCACCATTCGATTATTATTTACAAATATTTTGACAGGCTTTGTCAATGAAACGGCAGCGAGATCTTCCACTTCTGTTGTCATCGTAGCTGAAAAGAGCATCGTCTGTCGTGTACGTGAGCATTCGCGAACAATCTCTTTCATTTGTTCAGTAAAATTCTCATCTAACATTCTAAAAACAAACAATAAATTAGATTTTATGTAATAGAATTATTTATGGCTATTTATGACTATAAAAACTTATTCCCAGACTAGAAAATTTTTTTAAGCGTACAGTGAGGGACAATATTAAGTTCCACCCATGCGTTTTCTACAATGTGATTATTTCATTAAAAAAAAAAAAAATTATATATTTTTTAATGGAAACTTTCCTTGTTCAATCCTAGAAAATTTCCAATAAAGATTTTCATTTTCTTTTATAAAAACAATGAAATAATCACAAGTAGAAAACGCATGGGTGGGACTTAATATTGACCCTCACCGTACTTTTGCTGTATAATCTATCATTTAGGAAAATTCGAGGGATCTCTGTTTAGCCGATAGTTCCTATTTATTTCGTTTTATATATATATATATATATATATGGGTTATTCTACAAAAATGGTATAACTTCGCGTAATTCATTGACTACCAAACATATTGACTTTTTTTTAATCATCAGGTAATAGAAAAAGTTATAATTTTTGGGCACACACGATTGAAATTTAAAAAAATTTAATGAAAATATTCGTCTTCTAAAAAGTCAGTCCCTTGGGATGTATGTACCTGCTCAAAAAGTGAACATTTAAATGCAAATTTATTTTAAACTATTAGATTTATATTATTATTATTATCCATATCGATGTAAGCTAACATACTCTATTAAGCGTTGTTTTGATTTTAAATAAATTTACATTATTTTTTTTGTATTTCAAAGTCGCGTACCTCGATTCGAGCGTCAGTCCCTTGGCTCATGTTAAATTTGAAAAATATCTGATAATATACACTGTTAATAAAATAATTATCTGTTTTAAATAAGTTTAGGGCGTAAAGATGGCATTGGTGCCCAAATACAAGGCGCTAGCCATCTTTTATATACTTTTATTGTAATTTTTGTGTCGAAAATCAGCATGTAAACACTCAATTAAGTCGTCAATCACTAGATAAGCAATATTTTGGAAATTTATTAATAATTATCTCAACAATATACTGGATTTGCTAAATTAACTTATTGTCAATCAAAATCATTACAAACAATTAAAATCAAAATTACAAATTGTGCATTTCAAATTCGACCCCAAAGTTAATCCATTTTTGTAGAATGACCCATATAATACGTCTTTATAGAAGCAACAGGAGGTATCTACAATTTTGATGAATTTAAGATTGCATTAAAATTTTTTTCTAAATTTATCTCTAGAATTGGCGTGCAGTTAGTTATTGCTATTGTTTTTGTGTAGATAAAATATGTTTTTTTAAAAAGAAAGACTTGTTTTCGGCCCGAATTATTTTATTACTTTCTCTTACCCTATATATGAAATACGTATATATGGAGAGAAAGTATTGCGATCATGTCAAAAATTCGATGTCGAGATTTCTTTTTCTTGTCGACGTTTCAGGGACTAAATGTCGCCCATTTTCAGGACCTATATATTATTAAAAACTTTTTCACATCAATTACCCTCAATAGACAAAAAGGCTTTGAAAATAGGGCTCTACTTTCAAAGGTGTTAAAAAATTCTTAGTTGCTTTTTGAGGTTGTGGCTGTGATGTGATTATAATGGAGGAATGGAGATATCAGCCAAATTGGAATGATCCCGGCCCTAAATTCAGGCCGAAACGTCTTATTCTGGGAGTTTTATTGAACCTGGATCATTCCAATTTGGCTGATTTCTCCATTCCTCCATTATTATAAAAAATTCTTAGAACTGTGGTTAGTCAGTTAGTAGTATATTTTAGAATATACAAATTTGACCATCTTAAAGTTATGTGTAAGTGTATATTAAAGTGTGTATTAATTGTAATATAGGTCCTGAAGGGGCTGGGTGACGTTTAGTCTCCGAAACGTCGAAAAGGGAAAATAAAATAATTCGGGCAGAAAACAAGTCTTTCTTTTTATTTCATCTTCTTACTTTATACTACCCAAAACTAGGAAAATTGAGATACGTTATGTTACTTAGAATCGATTCCAATCGTCAAAGAAGTTTTCGAGAGCTCTTAATCTCTTGATAAGAGTGTACATACCTATCAGCTTCATCTAATATTAATATTTCAATAGTGGAGAGTGTAAACGAAGGTGTATTCTTAAGATGGTCAATAAGCCGGCCGGGTGTTGCAATTACAATATCTGGATTTTTCCTCATCACATTTTCTTGAGTTTGAAGATCCAAACCACCAACTGATAAGCCAACTTCTATATTTGAAAATTCCGATAATTGTCTTGTCACTTGATAGACCTGGAAGGAATTTTAGAAGTAATTTTTTGAAAAAGAAAAGAAATGAAAATAACACAGGGAACAAAAAAATTTGTTTTTTCCTGCGGCATAAGCTTATGAAGTCAATTTAGATAGGCCTATAAATTCTTTTGTTTGAACTGCTTCTTATGATCAACCGGATCTTTGAAATCATTTAATAAATTTGAAATAAACGTTTTAACAAATATTCTCCTCATTTTATAATTGAATTTCCAGTATAAATTTGAAAAAGTAGAGTCAATTCAACAAAAAAAATTATTATTCTCGTATTCAGGAGACCAAAATTAGCTAAAATTGTTTAATAAATCCCATGCCGTCGAATAGATATTTACTTGAACGCCAAGTTCTCGAGTGGGAACAAGAACAAGCACTCGGGTGGCAGCGACACCGTCACGAGGCCGATATAGAAGACGTTCAATTGTTGGAATCATGTATGCCGCTGTTTTTCCAGTGCCAGTAGCTGCACAGCCACAAATATCACGGCCTAATAGAGCAACGGGCACAGTCGCTGCCTGAATTGGCGTAGGATGAACCCAACGAGCACCAGCAATCGCCTAAAATAAAATCAAATTAACATCTCAAAAGGGTATTATTTTAAATAAAAAAAATTTCTAAAAAGATACCTTTAATAAAGGTCTTGATAAATTCATTTGATAGAATGTAATATTCTCTTCAAATGGTGGAGCCTCTTCAAAAAAATCATCATCAATATTTTCATCTTTATCTTCTTTTATTTCGACACCGTCCAAAGTATCGTCAGTTGATTTTTTTAATTTCACTGATGAATTTTTAATTTTTATGTCATCTATAAAAAGAAAAGAAAATTTTAGACAAATAATAATAATAATGTTGAATTTGAGAATCCTTGGCGATTGTTGTCCATTTTCATCAGCTTAATTGAAGGATCAGGATGTTATTCGCCGCTCGTAGATTTAGGTGAGTAAAATTTTTTGGTATATATATATATATATATATATATAATTTTTTTAAATATGTTAAATGTGATAATGATAGACAATGTTCATATATATATATATACATACCTTAGGTTGGCAATGAATTTTGATTCACCGCCTTCTGGTTCCTTTGTTGTGTATTAATATATTGTTGCTTGTTTAATTTTTCCTTACTTCATGTTGTTGTATACTTTATAATAAATTATCATTTATTGTATCAACCACTGTTCATTAATTTATCCTAACATGGTAGCAGAGCGTGGTTGACCGTTAATTGGACGTGGTGAACTGTGAGTTGATAAAAATATTATATTTTTCGAAGTGCATTTTTCATTATTGGAAGTTGGCCCTTTTGAGGTTAGTTGAGGTTAGAGCCATTTGAAGAGAATATAATATTAGTGATAAGTTACATGATGATTGAAGATAAACAACAAATTGAGAAGTTGAGCGGTGAGGAAAACTGGTCAACTTGGAGACTCATATTGAAAACCTTGCTGGAATGTGACGGGGTTTATGAAGTGGTAAGCGGAGAATTTAATAAACCTAATATTACAGAAAAGCCCAATCATGAAAAATGGACGCAATTAAATGCGAAGGCAAAGAAGCGGCTTATATTAACGCTCGATACGAAACCTCTTCTCAGAGTGGGTGAGTGTACAACGGCGATGGATATTTGGGACAAGCTGCACCTAATTTATGATGTCCAATCAGAGGAGAACGTTGATCTTTTGAGGCACAAGTTCCATAACATCCAGTGGGAATCAGCCAAGGGAATTTAAGGCCATTTGGAAAAATTTGATGAAGTCCAAACGAAATTAACTCTTCTTAAGAATCCAATTGCTGAAGGTGATCTCTGTGCTAGATTGTTACAAACCTTACCAAAGGAATATGATTATATTTATGTTACGTGGCATGACCTACCTTTAACCGAGAAGACCTGGATGAAGTTGCAAAGAGTGTTTAAATTATGAATTAGAATTGACAATCGTGATGAGAATGATAATAAAACTGCGACGGCGATGTTATCAAAAAGGAAGACTAATATTTTTCCAAACAAATCAAATTTGAAAGGAAAGAGATGTTATTCTTGCGGTGAAATGGGCATTTTGCTCAGATTGTAAGACTGGTATAGTCTGCTTCGAATGTAAAAGGAAGGGACATAAATCTAATGAATGTAGAAATAAAAATAAATCGAGTGAGAATAAAAACGAAAATACGAAGAATTTTATAATGATGTCCGCCTTACAAAATATGCAGGAATTTTCAAATTCAAGAACGAGCGATGAAGAAAGAAGAAAGAAGGAAAATATGATTAATATAGATTTTAATAAATCGACGAATGGTATATCGACAGTGGAGCGACGCATCATATAACCAATAAATCACAATTTTTAATTATAATCTTATTTTATTTCAGCTTTTCTTGGCCTAAGGACGCGTATTACGTTTCGACTCTCTTATTGAGTCATTTTTACTCACCTAAATCCACGATTGGCGAATGACATCCTGATCCTTCAATTAAGCTGATGAAAATAAAAATGTTCTCAGGATGCCTGGGATTTTGACGTGAATTGGAAAAGACCTTTCATGATTGGTCTTTAAAATCTCATATACCTTTTTTTAATTCGCTATCAGATAAATCATATTCTTCTTCAGAATCTTTCACCTTTGCAGCATCTTCATCATCGTCATCATCATCCGATTCATCATCAGATTTCTCTTGACGAATTTTTTTAATTTTATCATCAACTCGACTTTTTCCTTGTCTTTTTACATATTTCATTAAATCATCCCATGTATCTTTATTATAATCAGAAGCTTTAGAAATAAATTGAAAATCATTTGCAAATTCTTTCTTCTTTATTTTCTCTTTAGTTGGTTGGAACTAAAAAAATAAATTAAAAAGAAATGTATATATAAATTTAAATGACTCTATTTAAAATATGATTTATAATAATATTTGAAACTGAAATTATATCTAAATTTTGAAAATTGTTTTTCAATCGAAATTGAAATATTAAAAAAGTAACTGACTTAAAAATAAATCAATACCTCTATTTCTTCATCGGAAGTTTCAGAATAATCAGGAATTTCATCCTCATCATTAATTGTCTTTATTAGATCCATATTAAAAAAAAAAATTACTTAAACATTCAAAATTAAGGTTATAAAAATTGAAAGATGCACGTGCATGTTTTCTCTTTGAAATTTCAAAGAAGTTAACTTGAAGAGACGAAGGTGGAAGCACAGAAGAATGATCTTTAAAGCATTAAAACTTAATTCTAATTCTATATAAAATATATTCAACTCACTCGATCTATAATTATTCTTTATTAAAAAAAAAGGATGTAATTTATTAAAATAAATAATAATAATTATTATTTTTTAATTTATCTTTTCTAGATTAGCGCTACCTTGTGGCTTGAAAACGAACTTATATGCCCAAATGAGAGCGCGATTTACAAGGAGGTAATTTAGAATTACAAATCATTTGAAAATAGAAATTTATACGCAGGATCTCATTTCTTGGTAACGTGGTTACTGAGCACGATTTACCCGAGATAACTCGATCAAGAGCTGCGCGCTTCTCGCTTCGAATATTTTATATGCCAACCCCGATAAACGGCATAAAGGAGATAAAAACCATAGAAAGTCAAAATTAAAGGCCAATATAATTTAGATTATTTTTGAACTGATGAATTTTTGCGTGAAACCGCATAGTTTTTTACCATCATTTCACCACTTCCCGCCCTCCTTCCGCAATAACCTGACGCTCAAAATACTGTAACTTTTTATTACATACTACAGGGAGGGGATAGAACAATTTGTTTTTGAGAGGATGGTCCGGGCCTCCCGGGGTTGAGGCCTAAACTAGTTGTGTTCGATCGTGTCCCAAAGTTCCTCAAGCTTTGAACCGCTTTCATTGCGAATTTCCAACTGTTGTAATTTTCTCGGCCAACCAGCTTCTCAATCGGTGGTAGAGATAATGATTTACTTATCTTGAGACCTTTTGGGAAAATATAACTTTTGATGCACTATTATTTCTTTACACCAATTTTATATTTACTCGCGCAATTTTATATTTCGTTTACTCTGGGCCCATAACCCTGTTGAGTAAAAACTCTGCAGAGCACGGAAAGAAAAAACACTAGTTTAGGCACGCAGGAACGTACAGTGGCGGATTAATGCAATTTTGTCGGGGGCGGTTTTTTTTTTTTTTTAATTTTTTAATTTAAGGAATTAGTCGGCATCTATGGCCATTTAAACCCCTTTCCTATTTATTTAAATTGTTTGGTAACAAATTCAATTGAAATTAAAGAACGGAAATCATAATTTCTTTAGATTACCGGTACTAGTTTTTGTAACTGTTTGAATTTCTTCTCGGGGGGGGGGTCTTTCCCCCCACCCCCTTAATCCGCCCCTGGGAACGTATTTTATTTTTATTAAATTAAAGAGAGCAACATAAACAAAATATTAATAACGATTTATTTACATTTTTAAACCAATTATTAAATATGCATTGTTGGACAATATAAATTAACTTAGAAACAACAACATGCACACATGCATACCACCACAACATTCATATTTTAATTCTTATTATTTATATTCTTTTATCTTTTTTTTCCATTGGAATAATTTTCGAATTGATTTGCAATGGACGCATTTGAAAGATGGCGGTCCCACTAAAACCACGTGCTTCAACTACCAAGTGAGTCAAATTCTTTCATTTTTAATCACGCAAAAGCAAAAGAAACAGTAAAGTTAAAATTAACAACTTGAGGCTTTCATCTTCTTTTTATTATCATTTCAGTTAAGTTATTAAAAATCAACTGAGATCGTCATCTATATAATCGAATTGGACCATGACGACCTAATTTGCCACCTTAAATAAATCAAGTAAGATTGCATATTTATGTTTTAAATCTCTTGCTCCTGTCATTCACATATTCCTATTCGATTTCTGAATTTTAATAAACCATTCAATACCCGGGATATTATGCTTTGAAATAATTTAAAAGAAATATAAACATTTTTTAGTAATTTATTTTTTTTTCTAATTATGCAATGGCACACGATGAGATCAGATATTGATTTTTAACTGAGCGCTCTTTTCCTTTCTTTTACCAATTCACTCATCATGAAATATTTTTAGCTTCCTAATCTTGGTCGAAATTCAAAATACGCAGTTTATAATTTATTTTTAAATCTCAAAAGATGCTAAATGCCATCCCTTTAGGCCCTTTGTTCGTTTTGTTCCAGGCACAGGGCTTGTCCCAGAAGATGCCCCGAAATGAACAGGTCCTTCTTTTATTTAATTCACCTTCTTTTCTCACTCGATGTTGTTTAATCATTTCATCTGCAATTGCTTTTTATGAACCTAAGAAATGGAGAAAAAAGTTCAAAGTTCATTTCACACACTTACACTATTTTAAATTTTATCTAAATATTTTTGGTTCTTCTATTAATATATATATATTTTTGACATCTAATCAAACTTAATCTTTACACCTCTAATGTACATGTGCATTATTATTAAATGCATTTTTTTAATGAAGTGAAAAGATTATGTAATAAGATAATTTCTTTTCGTCATAATTATTTATATTTTTAAAATTTTATATATTAGAATAAAATTAAAAAGCAACAAATGCTGTAAATGCGCCTGGGTCACATATATCGCATTAACTTAATTAATTATCGTTTAAAGTCTATTATGGCCTAAGATGCCGAAAAAAGTAGCAAAAAAAAATTAGTTTGGAATAGAATTGAAAAACGACAATTCGAACGGCATGTTTGATTATTTATATAACAATATATAAATAGCTCTGGAAATCATTTAGTGATTTCCTTTTTACTGATGCTAAAAATAAATTGCTTTCTGTCATTTTATAAATAAAAAAAAAAGATCTTTTACCTTTCTTTTGGTTCATTTAGCAATTGCATTTTGCATGTTATTTTATATACAAAAAAATATATGGCTTTTATATATATTTATTTTTTTTAGAGAGCCTCACTAAATGTTTTTACATTTACTTTTTTTTATAATAATTTCTAAAGTTTTTAATTTGTTAAATGTCAACATGACATCACCATACACTCTGTCTTTTTTTTTTAGTTGAAATTTATTTTTTAAGGGAAATAATAAGATATGCCCTGGTAAGCAAAAAAATCAAATACATTTTTTAGTAATGAAATAACGATAAATAAATTTGAAAATTGATTGCTATTTAATATAACCTTGGCTTGAGGCCTTTTCTTCCAATTCTCCTTTTTATCTTGTTAACATTGAAGACAAATCCAAATTACATTTACTCAGAACTTCCAGAAATTCGAAAAACTCCTTCTGTCTAGAAAAGCTTATTCTCCAAAATCCGAGGTTCAGTCTAAAGTTCATTGTATTAATATAATTGAAAAATCACTTTTGAACTTCACATGGCAATTAGACAGAGTTAAGTTCAATTTTTTTGCTTGCCAGATATTTTATTTTTATTTTGAGGGCAGATCCGATCTCAAAACTTTTCTTGATGGTTTTCAATTTCATCATTTTATGATTTTCACCTTGAAACATTTCTATTTTCCATATTTGGCTCTCTGCAATTACGAATGTATAAAAATACATGTAAATTCTCTCTGCATGATTCAATTCATACATTTATTTTAGATGTATTTATTTATCAAATATAATTTTTGTTTATTATTTTACTGTGGTCAAAGTTTTCAATGTACAATTTTTTTTGATTTTGCTTTTATATAGCTGAAAAAAATTTGTTTAGAATCTTCACTTTTCACCTTTAATTTCCTCCCCATCACTGAAAAAAGTTTTGAGATGCAAATAGCCAGACCAACATATTTTTTATAATTTTAATAGAAAATTAAAACCAGCTTAACTTGAGTTCAGAGGTAGAAAGGAAAAATAAATTATTTTATAAAATGTTTGTATTGATGAAGTCATCAGCATATTTATATATGGGATAAATATATGTCGATTTGCATTTGAAGATGATGTCATAAACATAGAAGTATTTATATCTGATTTCCTTCTATCTGAAATGTGAGTGATAGATTATTGCTTTCCATACACAGATGTATAGGACCATGTTTAGTCAATTATTTACTGTCGGAAAAAATTAAATAGCTAAAGATAGAAATAATTTGAATGGAGGAGATTTATAAGATTGTGTGTTTATAAGGTGTTTGTGAACATGGGCGTAACTAGGGGATCCAGCGGGGGGGGCCCAAGAAGAAGGCTCCCCCGCCCCAAGAAAAATTGAGTCAATATAAGTTCTTTCAGACCCTCCCCGAAAATGGTTGGTCCAATGCCCCCCCCCCAGCCAAATTCTCTAGTTATTCCCATGTTTGTGAAATAGAAATATTTAGTAGAATCCGGTGCAACCAGAGGTTTACTTTGCTTAAAACCTTTTTGCAGATTGAGATGCAAGGTAAAGAAATAATATAAAATTTTTTTTTGTCAGGATTTATTAGTGCTGACGACCAACTGCAGTGCATTGGTTTCGGTTACATTGAACCATCTTCAGGGCTGTAAAATTAGACAATTATTACAATGCAAGCAAGACACCCAATATCGGTCATTTTTAAGGATATTAACAAAAACTCACCACCAAATCCTGTTTCGTGTTTAGAATACAGCGAAATCAATTCATAAAACATAGAATAAATTTCAATGCCTGGTTGGTAGAAAATTGCTAGAAGACTCCCGATTTTGTTTATACATATATATTTCATGATCGGGAGTCTTCTAGCAATTTTCTACCAACCAGGCATTGAAATTTATTCTATGTTTTATGAATTGATTGCGCTGTATTCTAAACACGAAACAGGATTTGGTGGTGAGTTTTTGTTAATATCCTTAAGAAATGACCGATATTGGGTGTCTTGCTTGTATTGTAATAATTGTCTAATTTTACAGCCCTGAAGATGGTTCAATGCAACCGAAACCAATGCACTGCAGTTGGTCGTCAGCACTAATAAATCCTGACAAATAAAAAATTTTATTTTATTTCTCTACCTAGCATCTCAATCTGCAAAAAGGTTTTAAGCAAAGTAAACCTCTGGTTGCACGGCTTCTATGATATATCTCTTGCGCTGTTTCGTCTATTAAAAATATTTAGAACAAAAAAAAATTTCGTTTTGTATTCAGGGGATTTTGATATAATTAAAATTAATTTCATAAGTTAATTCATTTCAAATAAACAAATGTAAATGCATATAAAATGTTTTAGTAAGAGCTGGTTTTATTTCTCTAAATTTCTGAATTATATTTATTTTAATTTGATTTTCACAAATTAATTAGATAAACATGTATAAATAAATTTTTATTTTCTCAGCATTATTATTTTTTTTTTAAATAATTTGTTGGTTTGGTTGGTTTGGTTGTTGCAGTCATTGAGTAGTCCTGCATGCCGTGCAACACGACACCTGCGTACCTAGTTGTTGGCTGCTCGTTGTGTGCTTGAAGTAAACAAAAACAAAAAACATAAACAAAAACAAATAAATAGTAAAAAAAAAAATGGCTGCTTATATCAATCGAACCATTTCGTTGGTCGCTGGCAATAATCATGCATCATCATCGGTGGATGGTCATCATGCCAATTCCAACGGGGTCACATCTATTGTCGTCGACACACGCGACTCTCCTCTACAGATCTTTGTTAAAGCCAAGAGAAAAATTAATGACATTTTTGTCGAAATCGAAGATTATCTCAAAGATGCTGTTATCTACACACAGAGTAAGTCAATCTCCCTTTTAATTGCTGATGCTTTTTCGTTATTTGCACTCCACCACATTCACATACTACATCTTAAATTATTAAATTTTACACATATCGCTCCATTAGAATAACAAGGTTCTGGGCATGGCGTAGAGGTTAGCGTGCTAACCTCATATACCAAACGTCGCGGGTTCGGACCCCGGGCAGTCCGATGATTTTATTTAAGCCAATTGGATACCAAATGGCTTAAATAAGAATGCCTGGACCCCATATATGTATATTTATTAATAACGGATATCGTAAAAAGTCTTATATGGCCTCAGTTGCCGAAAAGACTGTATGAATGTGTGTGTGAGTGTGAGTGTGAATGAGAAAAAAGTGTGAATGTTTTTTTAAAAAAAAAAAAAAAAAAAAAAAACAAGGTTCTAACTGCACCAACACTAGTTTTGAGAAAAATGAAGTAAAGATTGTAATAGCTGTAGTACTTTAAATATAGCAGTTTTCGTCCGAAATTTTTTTAAATAAGTTGTTTACATTAAAGTTATTATTTTTCAATGGTAGGATGATAAAAAAACATTATCATTTATTTAAAAAAAATAACTTTGTTATTCTGAAAATGAGCATTTTCAGAATAACTTAGTTCTAACTGCACATTTGGGGGGCCGCAAAAAACAAAATTTTTTAATTTCTTTCGGCCGAACCTTGTAAAAGTTGCCTTTTGGCTAGAAAATGATAATGGCAAAGTTTTAGCTAAATTGGATAACGTTAACCCGTGCCTCAACGGGGTTAAAATTTTGAAAAAGTGCGATTTTATGTAAAAATTCATAGTTTTTACTTCATAAAATGAAAACCAATTGTCGTAGAAAACTGATTCTTGTCTCATTTCGTAGCAAATTTAATTCTCTTGAAGTTTTATCATAACGATTTTTTCGTTAAAATCTATAGATTTAATGATATTTTGAAAAATAAGTGGAAAATCACAATACAGACCATTCGATATAACTTTTTTCCGGAAAAATATTCGAAAGGAATGAAATGTTATTTGGGGGTACTCTAGGATGTCTATCCTAGATTATTAACCTCGAGGGCCCTCAGTGAGGGAGGGGGTGAGTGGAGGGTGACAAAGACCTCAAAAATTTGAGAATTATTTAGATTTTTCGCTTATATCTCGTAAACTAATCTTATTTTGCGACCCATAGCACCATGCAAAGTTGTAGAGCATTAAATTTACTAAAATATGGTACACTAAACGAATTCGTAGACTCAATACTGATCGAGGTACGGCCGGTCAAAGTTAGACGAATTTTCTCAAAATGTAAAAAATGTCCGAAAAAACGAATAGTCCTGAGGATATCCACTTTTTACCTAGAAAGTATTCCAAAGTAAATTAAATTTTTAACAAGTTATTTGTCTATTCTAAATCTTAGACTTCGTGACTTTGTCCTAACTTGGAGAGGGGCAGGAGAGGAAAACACCTCAAAGATTTTAAACTTTTTTCAGTTTTTCGCATATATATCGATAACTAACTAATTTAGACAAAATTTTATATTTCAGGAAAATTTATCAAACTTTGACCGGCCGTACCTCGGTCAGTATTGAGTCTACGAATTCGTTTAGTGTACCATATTTTAGTAAATTTAATACACTACAACTTTGTCTTGGACTATGGTAATCAAAATATGCTTAGTTTAAAAACTATCTATACATACAACCAGTTGGCGGAAACCTTCCAGAAAATATATATATATATATAGAAGGAGATAATTTTCTATGTACCTGATCATTTGAATCGAGGTGGTCATGTGAGCAAAACACAATCATAGAATAAATTGATCAGTGGGACGTGGCTGTAGCTGATATGTTGAATAGGGAAGAGGGGGATGCAGCCAATAATTGAGCCTCTATTTAATAATTAAGCACTCTTTATTAGAACGTTTCGGCTGGAATCGCTGGAATCCACCCCGCCACCGCCACCTTCATTATAATCTTACACTTGGTGATATCACTTGAGGATATTTTAAGGAGAAATTACATTCACCTGACAAAGAATGCAAATAATTTGTATTAAAAAAAACGACAACTCTATTTTTTCTATAAAAATTTGAATATGCTCTTTGAAGGCTGAAGATAGCAGGGTTAATCCCGAAACGTTCCTAATAAAGAGTGCTTAATTATTGGCTGCATCCTCTTCCCTATTCAACAAACGTTATTTTTAAAATTCCCCTTCTTATTAAAACAACCCGCTCATTAATTTCTCCCTACAGATAATCAACCAAATGGGAATGTTATTACACAAGAGGAAGCGACACAAGTGGAAAGCTTCGTTAATAAAGTCCGTGGAATTCGAGATGTTCTTTCCCGAGATCACATGAAAGTAGCATTTTTTGGCCGAACCAGTAATGGAAAAAGTTCTGTTATTAATGCCATGCTTCATGATAAAATTCTGCCAAGCGGCATTGGACACACGACTAATTGTTTCCTCCAGGTGAGACAAAATTTATTGGAGTTTTTTATTAAAATAAATATAATCTGAATATGGAAATACAGGATCTGATTAATTTAATTTCCAAATACAATAAGATTGAAGATTAGACAAAAGTAACACAACTTGATTGGCGATTTACTAAAAGGTTTATTTATTGCAGGTGGAAGGTTCCGAAAATGGCGAATCTTATCTAGTCACGGAGGATTCAAATGAGAAACGCAACGTACAATCAGTTGGCCAATTGGCACACGCACTCTGCAAAGAGAAATTAAGCGAGAGCCAATTAGTCCGAGTTTATTGGCCAAAAGATAAATGCCTTTTGCTTAGAGACGACGTGGTCCTCGTTGATTCCCCCGGAATCGATGTCTCGCCTAATTTAGACGAATGGATTGATCGTCATTGTTTGGATGCTGATGTCTTTGTGCTGGTCGCTAACGCCGAATCAACTCTCATGCTAACGGTAACAAAATAAAGAAATGAACAAACAAACGATTAAACTAATTAAATTATTAATTTATTTTTTTTAGGAGAAGAATTTCTTCCACAAAGTATCAACTCGATTATCCAAACCAAATATTTTCATTTTGAATAATAGATGGGATGCATCTGCTAATGAACCCGAATTTCTTGAACAGGTATTCATATTTAATACTTCATTTTTAATAACATGTTTTACTGGCAACTAGATATCCATTTATAAAACTTTCAGAAGAAGTAGATTTATTCTTGGACAAAATTAAATTAAATTACATTTTTAAAATGGTATTATAATTTTCATATTCTTGTATATATGTATCCGACTCTCAATAATTCGAAATGCAAGGGACTGACTACAAAAAAAATTGGAATTATAGAGACTTTGAATTATCAAGAGGAAAGAAAAAAATTTGAATTATAAAGAGTTTTTATTATAAACTACTCGCAAAGCCCGCCTTCGACGTTTCTCAGATCCGGACTGTCTAGACGAAATCCGGACGTCTGGTAGTCCTATCTATAGTTCATATTTGCTTAAAACATTTGTTTTATACAATACTAGTCGCAAAGCCCGCCTAGCCAGGGGCTGCGCCCCCTGGACCCCCTTGCTCACCTCCGGCGGGCAAGTTTATTGCCAATTTGGGATATTTCTTGTTGCAATGCAAGTGTTGAGATGTTAAGGAAGGATCTTGAATTCAAGCGAATCGAGGTTACCGTCTGGCCACAGCACAAAAGGATCTATTTATGACTGTTTAAAGGGTCACTCATATGTGTGCTCTCCTCTTTTTTCTACTGCTGTGTAGCGCCTCTCACAGCCTCTAGTCGTTTAACCAGAAAGCTGGTCACAGAGCACAAAGGACGCTCTCTAATTTTCAAGTCAACTTGTTGATTTTTTGTTCCCATATTGAAGAAATTTGATTATAATTAATTTTCCAAAATATTTAAGATTCAAAATATTACTACGTTACTCCCAGGTCCATATAATATATGTGTACTTAATTTCAAATATTGATAGATTCATTGAAAATTATGGATTTCTATAGAACATATACATACTGTATATTTTTCCCATTCCATTTATATATATATAGATATAGATTTATTTTTGAAAATATGTATGAGCTAACATAAATTGCATATATAGCATCTTATCTTTTTACTTTCTTTTCCTATATATGTGTTAATATATACAGAAAGTATTGGATTCATGTCAAAATAATGTTATTATATATATATATACCCCCCCCCCCTATATAAATATATTGGAGTCGTACTTTGGCCTTGCACTCTTCGTGACAAACTAAAGAGAATTGGGAATTTAAGCTGGGCTGAAAAGAGGAGTAAACATTGCGAATTATAATTTCTACCCTCTTATTAATATATCATCTCGGCTATAAATTGTTTTGTAACAGTTATATTAATAATTGTTAAAATTGACAGCGACTTTTCAGAGACTTTTTTGCCGACTTCTTCTTCTGTCCTCGCCTTATTCCCGCGACGCGGGTTCGGCGGACCTCACTTTTTCCCTCCAACCCTATCATGCGTTTTTGCGACCCAGAAGGATAGAACAGGCCGGCCCGTCGCACGGTCTGACGCCTGTTGAAAAGAGTAAGGAAGAAACCGAAACAGACATATCAAGAACAGGACTACCTGTCCCAGCTCGGGCAGCTCGTAGTCGCTATCCACGTACCCACAAGTTGTGGGCCCCTGAGCGAAGTCTTTGTACCGACTATTTGGCTAAAAAAGAATAGACTTTTTCGGAAAATAAACGAATTTTTTTCCGCTCTCTACTGATGAGTTCGAATTATCGAAAGTCGACTATATATATATTTTATTCAGATCATTTCAATGGCTCATTTATATGAAAATTAAAATACTATCTTTTAATTTTAACCAAGAATAAATCTACTTCCTTCTAAAGTTATATTTTTTATTCTTTCTTATCATTTGTATCTTTAAACGGGCTAATTTTTTAGATATTAATAGCAACCTTGTTAAAAATAAATTAAAATAATTAGATAAAATTAATTTTTTTTTTATTAATTTTGGATTTGCAGCCCAATGAACAACAAGAGGTAAAAAAATATTGATAAGAGTAAATATTTTTAATGCTTTTCGCTTTATGTAACAAAATACGACACACAACACGAATCAAGCATGGATTGGCACTATTTAACTGAATTGTGCATGTAAAATTTTATAAAAAATGAATTTTGTATCTCTCTCTTATTTAAACGTGAGGCCTAATATTCATCAATAGGCAAACAAAAGGCAAATGCAACTGATCTTAATATTAAAGTTGTTTCATTAGTGAGAGAATCCGATTCAGGGAACATGACAAGTGGCAATTTAATCCAATTCCATATCTCGTCATCAATTATTTTAACATAGACGTACCCAGAAATTTATAATGAGGGCGAGATTTTTTTATAAACTTTTTTATAACATGGGCCGTATTAGTTGATTGACACCAGTGCAGGATTACCCATTAGGCACGCTTTTTAGGGGCCCCGCACAGATTTTTTAAATTTTTTTCGGCACCTGAGGTCATTTAGACTCGGCTCTATTTATTTAGATTGATTGGTGGTAGCCAATTCAATTGAAATTAATGGATGTTAGTTTGAATATTATTACTAAATTATGAACATATATGTAATATTTATAATTTAAACTAGATGAATTATTTAAAAAAATATTTATAATTTCTTCTAAAGACCTGGCGCCGAATAGATTCATAGGCCGTAGTTGGTCTATATGATATAATTTCTTCTTTGCTCTCTCTTCTCTCTATATAAATATGAAAAGGACCTCTAAAAAGCTCAGGATTCTTGTGGTCCTTTTGACTTGAATCATAAAAATAGTTTATTTAAAATTGGGAAGGCGGTTTAAGTTTTTCTCGATCATAATTCTTTTCTCTTACCAATATATATATATATAAATAATAAAGTGAAAAAGTAAAATGAGAATAACCACCTTAGCCAATCATATATTGCAATACTAACAAATAATTTTAAAATTTGGAAGAAAATCGTGGGCGAAAAATAGCACAGGCCCGAGTGAGATTCTTTTGGGAATCAAAGTCCCCCTTCCAGGAAGAGACCTGCTCGAGTCATTTAAAATGTACGCATCTTAATTAAATTTCTTATCTTACTTGAGGCCTACATTTTGTAAATTTGATAAAATTCCTTTAAAAAGAAAATTCACCGTTCGAAATTAATTAATAATTTGCTTCTAAATAAAGACATTTTTTTAATAGGCCATAAGTTTTGTTATTTTCGAAGGTTTGTCTCCAGCGATTATTTTAATATTAGGACTTCACATCCTTTTGATGTTTTATATTCCATCTCTTAATCGTTTTTTTATCAACCCTTTAAAAAAGTGCTTTGAAACATTTTTATTTTTTTTTTATTGCTTATTCTTTTAAAATTTATTTTTGTTCTAATCTATATTTTGAGCCTTTATTTGATATTTTTTGCATGAATTTAGAATTGATTAAATTCTATTTTAAAAAATTTGTCTGTTTTCAAGGTTCGTGCCCAACATTTGGAGCGAGCAATTGACTTTCTGGTCAAAGAACTCAAAGTTTGTACTTCAAAGGAGGCCCAGGACAGGATCTTCTTTGTGTCGGCAAAGGAAGCTCTTCAAGCACGATTACAGGAGGCGAAAGGACATCCCTCGCATTCAGGGGCGCTGGCCGAGGGCTTCCAGAACAGATACTTTGAATTTATTGTTAGTTACTTTTCTTTTTATTTATTATTCCCTCCCTCTTTATTTGAAATGTATTTATTTTGTTTTATTTTAGGATTTTGAAAGGAAATTTGAAGAATGTATATCTAAATCAGCCGTAAAGACTAAATTCGAACAGCATACACAACGAGGACGTCATATTGCACATGAAATGGCTACTCTTCTTGAAGTGAGTTGAAATAAACTTTCTCGCTTGGGACGGGAAGCGAACCCCGGGCCCATGGCACGAGAACACTACTGTAATTTTTTTTCTAATATTTATTTCCTCGATTCCTTCCCTCCCCAGTTTGGGGATTGGGATACATGATTTGCAATAATGTTTTGCAGTTTACATATTATTTACAATATCATTATAATGCATTATTTTATTTTTTTAGCCTTCCTTCCAGAATTAGCGCCGTTTAGTATCGACTTGTTTTATAATTTCTCTCTCACCTCGTCCTGTCCATTCATTATTATTTTTTTCTTTTCCCAATTCTCTCCATTCGTCTGTCAGTTCCTGGTCTATCGTCTCACATGTCATCAAATGTATTGGTGTTTCCCCTGTCTGTCATTTCACAAAACCTACAAGTTGTTCTTTCCTCAAATTTCATTAGATCATATTTACACCTTATCATTTTGTTTTTTTTTCCTTAAATATCTGTTAGTCAGGTAGTCTTCTGTCCCCAAGTTTTTTTCATTTGTTTGTACAGTTGAGTTGTCAATTCTTGTCCACATAACTTGTACCTCAATCTCCCAGTTAGTCTTTAATAGATCTTAGAGCTCCTCTTCTAACCTCCCAATTGTCTTTTCTATCGAGAGGTCACTCTGTCAGGTTGTTCTTCCTTCTGCTCTTCCTTGCCATCTATCTTGTAAGATCGCCATTCTTCCCTCTTCTTATCAGTTCTTTTCGGCAATCTTTCTTCTGGCATCTCGTGTATATATATATATTTAGCCCACCTGAATATGATATTGTCAACTATTATTGTCCAGCCCAAGTAATAGAGTAAACTCATCCACTGCAGACATGCATGACTTCTAAGGTGGTCCGATGTCTCCAGAGATTTTATTTGTATCCAACAAGCACTACTGTTATCTAATACAATTAAAAAAAAAAAAATAGATGCAATCAAATAAGTTAGATCGTCGTATAAAAAAGCCCACATCGGCATTCATTGCTTCAACGATCCAAATTTTTGTGGGGCTCAGGCCTTGGCCTCGAAAACCAACCAACCACACGCTCAGGTCTATCGGACGGCGAGTAGGGGGGAATTCCTCAGATGTGATGAAAATGAACCTTGCACCATTCCAGTGTCATTTTGAACTAATTAGCAGCGCCGAAACTGCATTGAAATGTCCATTCCACATCGCCGAAATGCTGCTGAGCTCGTGGAGTACAACGCTTCGAGAGTGGGCGTTTCTTCCTGGAACATTTTCTTTTCAAACGCTTATTCTCGACATCGTGGTACTTCCATGGGCATGGACATTTCAACGCCGTTTTGACACCTGCTCGTAAGGCCAAAAAGACACTGGACTGCTGCTATAGGGCGTTTATCAAATCTCATTTACAATTTATTATAATAATCAAATACACTTTGATAATTATTATTTTCATAATTTTGATTTAAATATTTTAATTATAGGGTGTCTACGAACGATCACAAAAACGACGCGATGAACGATTGGGTGAAAAACGAAAACTTCAAGAGCGATTAAACTATACAGAACAACAATTAATAGTTCTAACGAAAAAGATGAAGGATAAAATTCAAAGGATGGTAGAAGAAGTGGAGCAAAAAGTCTCTACAGCTCTGAGCGAAGAAATACGGAGGTCAGAAACAAAAAAATTCGTTAGATACAAAGCATAACTTTAAATAATATTATTAACACAAAAGACACTTTGCATTTCTAACAATAACAAATTAGGCAAATGACACTTATAAAAAATAAATATTTTAATAAAGACAAGATCAGGGCCTCACATCTTGTGGGTACGTGGATGGCAACCACGAGCTGCCCGAGCTGGGACAGGCAGTCCTGTTCTTTGTATGTCTGTCTCTTCAACAGGCGACGGGCCGGCCTGTTGTATCTTCCCGGTCGCAAAGAAATATGATAGGGGGGAATTGGAGGGAGAGAATGAGGTCCGTCGACCCCGCACCGCGGTAATAAGGCTAGGATACAAGAAGAAGGAAAATAAACCCAAGATGTCTTCTCTTATGGCCGATTCAAAAAATGTTTATTGATTGTAAGAATCTGCTGTAGGTGTCCGTTTTTATTTTATTATATCCTATCAAAGTTGCCAAATCGTTGTGGAAATAAGATAAAAATTGAGTTTATATTTTCTATATTAAAAAAAAATTAATTTCTGCAAAAAGAAGAAATAACTGGTTGATAGAATTTCTTGAGTTGAATGGCTGTAGATATTCAAATTGGATAAAAGAACGGGAGCCTTCCCGGGAAACAGCAGCCAGGATAAATAAAAAATTTGATATTTCTTTGCCGACGTTTCGGGTGCTAGTCGCACTCATCCTCAGGGCAAGCAAATTGTCAAAATTTAGTACAGGTTAATCGGTACTTAAAATTAATTTCATGCTTATACATGTATTTATTCGTTTCTAGCATCTATGATATGTACAATAATAAAACTTATCACAAAACAGTGTCTACTAGAACCTGATTTGTGATAAGTTTTATTATTGTACATATCATAGATGCTAGAAACGAATAAATACATGTATAAGCATGAAATTAATTTTAAGTACCGATTAACCTGTACTAAATTTTGACAATTTGCTTGCCCTGAGGATGAGTGTGACTAGCACCCGAAACGTCGGCAAAGAAATATCAAATTTTTTATTTATCCTGGCTGCTGTTTCCCGGGAAGGCTCCCGTTCTTTTATCCAATTTGAAGAAATAACGTTTCGTGCCTCGGTACTTTTTTGGTCTTGAGATTTTATCTGCCTAATTTCTGTACACTCTTGAACCCACAGATGACAGGGTAAATTTGATCAAATAAAATAAGGGAATTTAAAGAGTCCCGGTAAGAGATAAAGGGGTCTTCCCATTCACTCTTTCAAGGGGAAATTTTAAAATCTTTAAGCTTCAAAAATGCCTGTGTTGCTGAGCGCGCCTAAATGCTAATAAAAAAAAAATCTTTAAAACCTATTGGATTTGTATTATTTGTCATTATGAAAGGGAAGCCATTTATAACAAATTAGTTATATCATTTTACGAACCAAATCTCACAGTTATATTATACTAGCCGGATAATTGATAGAACTTTTCATTAAGAAGACTTGATTCTAAGTATTTTAAAATTATGTATACTTTTATTAAGTTTGTTATTTATGACTGTTTGCAGGTTGGCAGTTTTAGTCGATGAATTCTCAGTTCCTTTTCACCCCGAGCCTTTGGTTTTGAATGTTTATAAAAAGGAATTGCACACTCATGTCGAAACTGGACTCGGGTCAAATCTTCGAGCTCGTCTCAGCACAGCACTGGCTATGAACATCGAGTCGAATCAACGCGAAATGACCGAAAATATGGCACAACTATTGCCGGAGACGAAACGGAATCTGGTCAGTTGATGAACGAACCCTGCGCCTATTTGAATGCATTCAGCTTGGACTTTTTCTTTTAGAAAACATTTGCATTTAATTTAAATATTATTTTTTATAATAAAGCTTTAATGATGACGAATAAGGGAGTTGGTTAAAAATCCCCGCCTCAGGGTCAAATCCTGTCTGCGTCACTGATTGTTGGTTGTTTGTTTTTTTTTTCAGGCGACCTCATTGGCCCTGCCTCGGAGAGAGCCTTTCGAGATTCTCTATCGCCTTAATTGTGATAATTTATGCGCTGACTTTCGCGAGGATCTCGAATTCCGCTTTAGCTGGGGTCTCACAAATCTCATCCACCGATTCGCGAATGTCTCAAGGGAGTCAGCAAACAGTTCACAGAATATTCATCGGAAATACAACTACACCAGGAGTTTAACACAAGAACAAGGGGAGAACGGACACCCATCGTCGTCGAGCAGCGGCTCTTCGGTTGTCACTCTGCCTAATCAGAATTCTCTTTCGACGTTGGCGCAGGATTGGTCTCTTCCATCAAAGGTGGGCAAAAGCAAAAGCAGAAAAGGCCAAAGAAAATAATTATCCTTATTAATCCTTTCATTCTTCCTTATAGAACCTTTCCTTTGCCAATGCAAAACATTACTTCGCCATTAACACATTAAAGGAGGTAAAAAAATTAAATATAAATATTTAATTAAAAATAAATTAACTATTAATAAGAAGTTTCCGAGCCTTGGGAGATTTTTCCTTCAAATTTCATGTTACTGCTAGAGATTGAAATTTGTAACTGCTGTTGATTAAATCTAAATTTGAATTGAACCGATCCAGCATCTGTGAATTTTAAATCTAAACAAATCATCTAACGATACGAGATCATCGTCGATAGTTATGATCTGCTTTCGTTTGTTTAATCAACCAAAATAAAACGCCCCGTTTCCGCAGACTAACTTTCATGATTATGAGTTTTTTAAAAAGTTCCTACAATATGTGGCAAAATGTTTGATTTATTTAATTTTTTGATTTATATATATATATATATATATATATCAGTTCCATGAGGTGGTTTCTTGACTAGATTCATTACTCTTTATAAAGCACTAGCCACTGAGTTCCTGTTCCTGTGTATGTGCCTGTTTTCTCGCTGATATACAGGAAGTGGAGTCGGGGAGGGAAATTTAAAACTTTAAAATTTTGCAATTGCTCGCCGAAGGCCAGCAAGGGGGGGGGTCCAGGGGGCGTAGCCTTCGGCGGGTTTTACCCTTGTGTATTAATAATAATTTAAATTCCTTCATAAATATTGATTGGCATTAGAAATAAATATTTGTATCAATATTCCTCTTAGATGGCTCTGGCAACTATCGGCTCCCAAGGGACGATGGGCGGACTTCTAGTCGCTGGGTTCCTTCTAAAAACCGTCGGATGGCGCGTCATCGTCGCCACCGGGGTCATTTATGGCTGTGTCTATCTTTATGAACGAGTCACTTGGACTACCAAGGTAAACTAATCCTTTTTTTTTTCATTTTTACTTTTTTTTTTTTTTTTAAGCATTTGTAATATAATAAAAACTTATTTTTCCTAGGCCAAAGAGAAAGCGTTAAAACAACAATACGTGGCGCATGCAACCAAGAAACTCAGGCTAATTGTTGATTTGACATCTGCCAATTGCAGCCATCAGGTGAGATTCTCTTTTTTTTTTTCATTTTATTATTAATAGCGATTTCTTTCAAGTTATTTTAATAAAAAAAATAAAAAGGATCAAAATTGAAGAGGTCGTAGATATTGCTAACCCACAAATATATAGTTCTAAGACATTTTAATTTTAAACTTAAAGATCCATAAATCTTAAGGCGGGGCAGGAGCAAAGGTGTTACGCATGTTTTTCCCGCTAAGATGGCGTTGTGTGTCATTAAAAGTAACCCAAAAAATCAAGTAATTCAAAAATTTGCCAAGAGATGTCAGAATGGTAGCTAATAATATTTAATGCATTTGGTTGATTTTCATTGATCTTTTAACAATAAATACTTTATAAATGTTATTATATATTATGTATCTTTTATAAAAGCATATGAAATGACATTTATTACTTATGAATTTTATTTCTAGGTGCAACAAGAATTGAGCAGCACATTTGCAAGATTGTGCCAACTCCTTGACGAAGAGTCCGCTGAGATGATCGCCGAAGTGAAGAAATTAGAGATTGAATTAAAACATTTAGAAGAAGCCGCATCCCGAGCTAAGGTTTTAAGAAATAAAGCTAATTATGTAGATAAAGAACTTGAACTCTTTGATGACGCCTATTTGAAAGCTTATCGTTAAAACAAAAACAAAAACAAAAACTCAAAAATAGTGAATATAATTATATATATTGTATTAATAGGAAAGGAATTAGAATGAGTGAAAAAAAAACCAAGGAAACTAATAATATTAATCTTTTTATATTTATGAATGAATTCTCTCCTTTTTAAAAAAAATAAATATTTATATATATATATATATTTAATATATATTAATGTTGTTGAATAATTAAGTAAATAAATACTCAATTAAAAGAAAAAATATAATAACACAATTCAAATACCTCTAATTATATATAACCTATATCCTTATTTATTAAATATTTTTTTATAAAGTTGGATGTTATACTCAGTATTTATAAATAAATAAATAATATATCTTTAATATTGCTTCGGCATAACAAAAAAAAAAAAGAGTTTAAAAAATCCATCCAATATTTTCTTTTCAACAACACTAATATATCTATTAGAGAGTTTTTCTTTTTTCGAAAAACTTGCGAGCCTTTAATAAATATTAGGGATTTTGATTTTCTCTCAACTGCGCCCCGCCCACTTGGAGAGGCTCTCAAATCGGATATTATATAGCTATTTGTTTTTGTTTTAAAAATATTTTTATATTTGGTTAGAATAGAAAGAAAGATTTGGAAATTTGGATTCATCAACTTCTGAGTTTACAATTGAATTTTTATTATTATTATTTTGAATCGAATTTCGAACCTGTCTCTTTGGCAAAATGAATTCCTTGACATCTGGATTGAAATATTCCATTTCTCTTTTCTACTTCTCTAATATATTTAAAATTTTATATATCTTAAAAAAAGTTTTATTTAATAAGTTAGAGGAAATTTTTCTTAAATTAGATATAATCAATCTCTTATTATTTTATTATTTTCTATTAAAAGCATCGAAATCCTCCTTGTCCCCCCCCTCCCCTCTCTCTCCTTTTTCAATTAAAAAATAATTAAATAGAAGTTGAAACTTTATTATATTTATATTATTAAATAAAAACAAATCACTCACTGCCTTTCCAATGTATAATATAAAATGCAAATAATTTTTTTTTTATTTTAAAAATTAACATTTTCACAATAAAAATGCAGAGTTTGGAAAAGCTTTCTTTCTTTTTTTCGTGGATCCTTTGCTTGAACTCACAAGAGAGCAAATTTTGTAAACAATTGAATAATTTAGGTATATTTAATTTTGTATATAAGCTCTCTTTGAGGCAGCAAGGGAAACGCAATAAATAAAAAAAAAAGGAAATTTTCCACTTCTTTTTAAAGTAATTTTGAAATTAACAAAAAATAAAAAATTTTTGAGAAATAAAAGAAATTTAGCTCGCATAGTTGTAGCTATTTTTATTAATGATTATTATTTTCTGTGGTTTTTTTTTTTTTAGTTCTTTTTTCTCTTTAGTTCCTCTTCCTGTCTTTTTTTTGACATCAAGTTTTTACTATTCCCACTAATCGCTTATTTTTTTTTTTTATATTTGTTGATGTTAGAACGTAAAGAGAAACGGCATTAAAATATTTTTGTTAAATAATTATAGTTAGAATGTAAAATAATAAATTAATATATTTTATGCAGGTTGTAGTCTCTGAGTGTTGTTCGATTGATGTTTGTTTTTTTTTTTTGTTTGTTTCTTTGCAAAGAGTTGTAAAAAAGAAATAAACGGAATAATTACTTTACCTTATATTTAAATAAAAATTGTTTCATCATATACGTTTATTATTTCTGCACTACGAGGGAATTTACAAAATCAGATACGATAAATATCGGTGATCTTAGAAGTTGTTGTCTCAAGGAACCCTTGCAACTAAAAAAAATCGATTTTTGGGTTTCGATTGAATCCGATTCTTCAATATTTCCTATACAGGTTTATTTGTTCGGTAATTTTAGCGATGAGAATCGGATAAAATATCACAAAATAAATAATCGATTTAGTAATCTTCTTCATTGTGTTTAAATGGTTTAAATGCATTTTCTTCTTTTTTATTTCTATAACTTTGAACTTTTTTAGTTTCTGAGATATCAGAGTGGCTTTGGTCTTAAAATGTTCAGGAAATTATCCTCTACAATAAAATGTCTAACTCAATTTGTAAAATTTCCGACAAGATGCCCCTTTTCACTTTCCACATCACATTTAATAGAAATATCAAAAATTTAGCCCTTAAATTCTCTAATTACACAGCTGAGACGCCTCTGAAATGGTCTTTATCAAGGAAGTGGAAGAGAGGATGTCAATTAAATTCAACATTTTATATATTTAAAAAATAAATTTTATTTTTTTATAGAATTTAATAGTATTAACTCACACTATTATTATACGCATATGCAATTCCCTTTTATTTAAATTTAATACAAAACAACAATATATAAATTGAAATAGCCCAAAAAACCACATTCAGAAATTGTATTTTTTATTCTCTATTTATTCCCTTCATATTTGCAAAGGAGTGGGCGGAAGGGAAGCGTAGATTGCACAAATACGTAAATACTTGCACGGTATTTGGATTATAAAGTCAATGTTAGTGATCATTTGTTATAGAGAATAGTATATTGTGGCTGGCATTTATAGATTACCCCTATGAAGAAAAGAAAAACTTTAGTCGGGGCGTTATTTCTAAATAGGCTAAGAAGGCTGCAACCCAAAGAGGCAAAAATTTTCAGAGGCGGCAGTTTGGCAATTTTTTCAAAAGTTATCTATGAAGTATTTCAGACGTTAATATTTTCCTTACGAATTTTACTATACATTTATCGATTAAAATATTGTATAAAACAAATGTATTAAGGAAATAAAACGAATAGGGGGGGGGGGGGGGCGGCAAATAGACTTTAGCCTATAGACAGCATACTCTTAAATCCGGCCCTGACAATAGTATCGGAATATTTTTGTTATTTGGAACGACTACGAGTTACTCGAGTTAAGGCTAGTATTTATTCACTCATTCCCTACCAAGCTGCAGTTCAGCTTTTCTATATCCGTGTCGCGAATATCCAACCCATAAAATAAATATGGGATCCTGACTGAGAAAGAAGAAAAATAACAAATTTCCAAATAAGAGAAAGGGAACTGATCGTCCTGAAGAATAATTTTATGCTGCTAACGTGACTACAAAAAGACGTTCGTTTCACTTGATCAAAATGATAATATCGTCGATGCGCCTTCAACGTGTGCTTGTTGATGTTATTCAAATCTTACAGGGAAGAAAAGCGTCAACTGGAAACAAAAAGAGAAATCTTTATATGAACATCTAATCGAACGAACGTCTGGGATTTTATAGGCGCACCAAGAGAAACACAGTGGAAGGAAATCGAAAAAATGAAAAGAAAAACTCTCGGCTCATGGATAATCAGATAAGCTGCCAGGTTGCAACCATCGACAGAACGCCGACACCGACAATTTTAAAGAGGGCTTTATGGTTGTTGTAGTTAAAATACTATACACCGACACCTTTTAAAATTAAAATTTGCCGACACAGCTAGCTAAACGGGAGATAATCTACCTCTCTATAAAATTTGTGTTAATAGCCAGCTCAGAAAAAACCTTAACCCATAAAAACAAACGATGATAATTTGTTTTTAATTTAAAGTCTATAGGCCTAAGATGCTGAAAAGACAAATAAATGTTTTCATTCCTTATCAGTGCACCGATCGCCATATATAAGAGAGAGTGTTCGCGAATGTGTAGCAAATTTGAATTTATTGCGCAAATATCATCACCAGGGCTGTTGACTAGGGCAACACATTTATATCTCGGAAATCAGTTAAATAAATAAAAAAAATGCTGTCGATGAGAGACAAGTGGCTGTCTATCGATTTAGCCAAACAGGATCGAATGGAAATCCCAATACAAGAAAACGTTTCTTTTTAAATAGATAAGGAAGCGTTCAAGTATTACGTATAGGGTCCGACCGAAACAAGATTTTCAGCTGAAACCGAATATTCGGCCTCAATCTTAGTTTCGGCCGAAACCGAAACTTGTATTTCCTATAAAAAATTCATATCATTTTATCTTTTTTTTAGGGAGACTAAATTTTTACTCAGGTTTCGGCCGGCTACTTTTTGGCCGAAACTGACCGAAACCAAATATTCGGTCGGTTCCTAATTACGTAATGCAATTTGGGGGGAGGGGGCCTCGTAAAACGTTACAGGGGGAGGGGGGTTGAACAATGCGTTACGTAACTTTTTTTTTATTTAAATAAAATGCGAGGAAATTAAAGTTGGTAACCCTTTTCGTTTATGTTTTAGGGGAAATCCCTCTATTGTATAGTACGCCTTATTTATTATTATTTTGTTCTCCTAAGTTCATAGACGCCGGCACTGGGGTGGGGGGGGGGGGCAAAGGGTACATTGTTACCTAACGTCTAGTGGGGGGTCCAGAAAAATGTTATGGCGCGTTACATGGGGGGAGGGGGAGTCAAAAATCTCCAAAAATTGCGTTACGTAATACTTGAACGACCCCTAATGCCATCTTCATAACTGAAAAGCATTATTTAATAAAAACTTTTCTTTTATTGGATTTCCATTCGATCCTTTTTGCTCTCCATTTATTAATCGAATCAAAATCATTAGATTCACTTATTACCCCCCCCCCCCCCCCCCCTTACATAACTTTTTTTTTATTTAAGAAATTAAAGTTTACCCTTTTCGGACCCTCTATTGTATAACCCTTTTTATTATTAATTTGTTCTCGTAGTTCATAGACGCCGCACTGGGGTGGGGGGGCAGGAGTGAGGGGGGGTAGAAAAATGTTACAGCGCGTTACATGGGGGGGGGGAGCAAAATCTTCAAAATTGTTACATAATACTACGACCCCTAATGCCATCTTCATAACTCAAAACAGCATTATTTAATTAAAAAGGCAACGTTTTCTTTTATTGGGATTTCCATTCGATCCTGTTTTGCTCTCCATTTATTAATCGAATCAAAAATGCATTAGATGGTCTACTTATTGAATAATCAGAGAAAATTATTCTACTATTATTTGGTCTAATATTTAAATTTTCTATATCTCGTGAACGGCACCCACCGCCTAGGCACGACCGAAACATTGGATGGGTGACCTAATATATTCCTGGGAAAGGAAAGCGGAATCCGGCCCCAAAGGAAAGTGCAAATACAAAGGGTGCTTTATTTGCTTGCTCGTTGTTTAAACATTTCCTAATAGATAATAACAGGAACAATATTTTGTGTTTCTTTTTAAATATAAATATATATATTGTATATGTGTATAGTTTATAATAACAGTATATATTATAATTTGTTTTCTAATATATATAGAATAGACTATGAGAGATAAAAGCAAAAGAAGTTGACGCAATCAAGAGATCTTTTCTTTTGTACCTTTTTTTGGAGATTGTAGAAGATAATTTTGCAATTCCGCCCAGGCTCTTTCCACTTGGCCCTGGAAAACTAGAAAGGAGAAATGTCCAGAAACGATTTTATTTCAAATAAATTAATATTTATTTCCCACACGCTGACGTTTTGGCTCTGGATCGGGCCTTCTTCAAAGAGGATTTTGTAATTAGGGTTTTTGTACTAGAGAGACTCGGACTCGTCAAATATTTGCGAGTTGTTACCCGAATTCGGCACTCTCTTAAAATCGGTAATTTCAAAAGGTATAAATGTTAAAATAGAATTAATCTAATCTTAAAGATTGATTTTTTAAAATAAATGTTTTGATTAAGGGGGTTCAGGAGCGACGTCTAAACGTACTTTAAAAAAAAACTAGACTTTTATAAGGAATTTTTCAATGCGGTTTTTTTTTAAATGAATTAAATTCATAAGAGATTATTTAGACATCGAGCTATAATTTTTTTAATGACTTATTAAAAAAGTATCGTAATTAATTTTTTTGTTATCAAGCAAATACAAAAAAAAAAAACAATCTGACCCAATAATCTTTAATTTTTTTTTTAAATTTAAAAATGAATTTATTGTTATTATTAATCACATATTAATTAAGAAATTTTTAAAATAAGCTTAGATGATTTATTTAAAAATCAACTGTCAAATTAGTTCAGCATTCTTGCAATAGATGGCAGGCTAGTCTAACAGCCGTATATCTGCCTATATCAGGCCTATATTTATATATTTTTATGCTTTTATAAAAGATACATATATACTGTATATAATAACATTTATAAAGTATTTATTGTTAAAAGATCAATGAAAATCAACCAAATGCATTAAATATTATTAGCTACCATTCTGACATCTCATGGCAAATTTTTGAATTACCTTGATTTTTTGGGCATTTTTTTTTATGACACACAACGCCATCTTAGCGGGAAAAACATGCGTAACACCTTCGCTCCTGCCCCGCCTTAATAAATAAATTTTACTACATTTTCTTTTTCTCGGCACGACTACAAATCTAAGTTGAAAAATATATAATTTTTCAAAGTAGTTTATAGCTGTGTGTTAAATTACCATATATTGGTAAAAAATAATAAAGAGAACTGGCTTTTCTTTTTGATTAATCTCAACACTCACGCTGACGTTTCGATCCCGGTAGGGGTCATCTTCAGAGGGATCGAAACTTGGAAATTAGAGTGCAATTTTCAAAACTCACCTGAGTGTATTGGTAACTCCAAAAAGAGCAGAGGACAACAGTCGATTTTTGAGCAGCGAGAGCAACATCCGCATGCGACGCTCTCACTCGTTTCTCTGCCAATTCACGTGGAATTTTATCCCGATCATGAACACGAATTATTGCCTCATCAATTGGTATTAAACAAGTCCAAATTTCATGACAATGCCGATCCCATTTGGCGCGCATCAAAACAGCTGCATCCAAAATGACAACCTTTTTGCCTTTAACAAACAAACAAAAGTAGAAAATATAAAAATATTGCTGCATTCTGGTGGTGATAATATTAAAAAATTTCTTAATTCTAATTTCCAAAAGGATTCGGACCAGTAGGTTCAATTAAAGTCAAAAAGTTTTTTTAAAACAAAACTTTATTTATAAAAAAAAAAATCAAATTTCTTAATTCTATTTATGAATTGATTACTGATGGGCGTTTTTACTTTCTCTTACTTACATATACTGTATGTTAATATATATATAAAAAAGTAGGATTGGATTCATGTCAAAAATTCGATGTCGAGATTTTGATGGATATACACGTTTTGAGGTCCCCTGAATCCAAAAAAAGGGTTTTCGTAACATAGTCTGTCTGTGTGTGTGTGTGTGTGTGTGAAGAAAATATCTCAAGAACGAAAAAACGAAAAGAGCTTGGAGGTTGAAATTGTATATTTAATTTAAACACGAAGCTTTTAATAAAAATCGGCCAAAGAGTATTTACTAGTACTTTACTGATGTACTTTTTCAGTTTTTTTCGATTTTCTCAAAATTCGCTCCAACGATTTTGATTAAAATTAAAAAATCAATTATTTTTTAGATTCTCTTTAAAATCTATATTCTCATTTTGTCCTTGAAATCTTTTGAAGCACTGTACTTTTAAGAAGAATAGAAACCATGGTAACAAAATATAAATCTTTTCTGTTTATAAATTTTACATCTTGAATTCAAATACTTGTATACCCTACTGTAGGAAACTAAATATATCTCGACACAAAAAAATCTGGTGTGCCAAGGTGGTGATATAGAGCTCCGGAGGTGTATATTAATTCGACCCCCCCCCAAAAAAAAAAAAAAAAAATCAAAAGTTTAAATTTCAGTTGTCTACTACGGTAGCAAGGGGACCCTACTGTTAGAAGACCGATTTTTTAAACTCGGAATTTGAAGCTCAGTATCTGGAGACCAACTTCCTAAAGCAAAACGATGCGCTTCTCAAAAACACTAGAGAAAATCGACATGGGCGTAACTAGGCCCCCCCCCCCAGAAGGCTCCCCGCTCCTAGAAAAATAGAAACAATAGGAGCCTTCCAGGCCCCCTGGGCCCCCTTCAGCGAGGATGGTTGGGCCTATGGCCTCCCAGCCAAATTCCCTAGTTACGCCCATGAAAATCTACTTTGAAAATTTCCCAGTTCTATTTTGGAAAGATTTTCAGGCCTATTCTATGACATGTTTCGACAAAGGACTAAAGTGTCGTTGCACCTTCAATTTGATATATGAAACGACTCGTCTTATTTAATAATAAAATAACGAGAAGGCAGTCCGATGATTTTATTTAAGCCATTTGGATACCAAATGGTTTAAATAAGAATGCCTGGACCTTCTTATTGTATCGTATTAAATTAATGAGTATCGTTAATGTCTTATATGGCCTCAGCTGCCGAGAAGACTGTGAGAATGGGAAAAAAGTGTGAGGGTTAAAAAAAAAAGGGTATGTGTCCAAATTATACAAACTTATAGAACTCGGAAATCTTGAAAGTCGATTTTCTCGACTGTTTGTGAGAAGCGCATCGTTTTGCTTTAGGAAGTTGGTCTCCAGATACTCACCTTCATTCATATCCTATGAGTTTACAAAATAATCAGTGACCTGCTTCCCATAAAGTCGCTTTGTTAGTAGACAAGTGATCCCAAAACCGAAGAAACAAGATTTGATACAACATACCTACAGACAGGAGAAGGAGCAGGTGCAGCCAAAAAAACAAAAGCCTCCGATTTAATACAATTCAATGAGACGTTTCGGGTGAATTTTATAATATAATAATTTTACAATAAATACGATGGCCCACATCGCTAGGATACTATGTTACATAAATTTACATGTATTGCCTTATTGACCAACTCCGGGACTTTTAACAATTTTGAAGGACTGAAGATGGGTAAATAAAATTCACCCGAAACGTCTCATTGAATTGTATTAAATCGGAGGCTTTTGTTTTTTGGCTCCACATGCTCCTTCTCCTGTCTATAGAAAAACAGCCACTGACTTCATTGATCAACATAGCTACATTAATAGAAAGCGCGCTTACCTTGTTGGAAATGTTCGTTGACTGATTTTAAGGCGAGATCAAGCATCGCCGGCCAAACGAGAGATTCTAATTTCTTGCGCTGTTCTTCATCATTGAAGACAATTTCACCAAGTTTTTTACGATCAATCTCGCCATCGACGTCATTAATAATCTTCAATCCAAAATGATCAACAATCTGTTGAAATACTTGTGTCTCTTTTCTATAAACTAAATGTGCCAGTTTATCACAATCGACATGTCCAGCGCCTAAATTGACTAAACGTTTCGCTATCGATGTTTTGCCAGATGCAATTCCACCAACGAGACCGACTACGTATGGCTCGCTATTCCCGTTATATGATTGTGAAGAGAATGGCGGGGGATCTCGAAGACGAGTTCCTAAAAGTCTCAGGCGACCATTCGTTGAACTTAATTTATTTTCAGCTGCCTCATCAAGATCTTGATCTGAAAATGAAAATAAAGGAAATATATAACAAAGTGTTGTTTATCTAATAGTAAATAAAAGGTGTTGCTTAAATCGAACCAAGCTCTAGAAAAATTTCTCTTGATAAATGTAAAATTCCTTTCAAGAAGGTTTGGAATCATTTGAACGAAAACTACCGTATTATTAGATGAAAGTAGACTAGTATTATTATTTGAATTTTCTACCAGGATTCTCGTTTATTTATTTACCCGAGATACTTCCGTGCACGCAGACACACCTCAAACCCGACCCCGCTTTAAATAAAAGTTGATTGGCAGGGCCATGGCCATCCCCCTCGAATTCTCGAAAAATTTGATAAATAACGAGAAATATAGAGTTGAGGTTTTAAAGACTGTTGATTGATTAGTATGTTGACTGCACTGTCACCTTATTGTGCTTCCCGTGGTTGAAACTATCCCTCAGGCCTTTGGCGATTATATTCCTATATTGCTCTCGATTTAGTTGAAGTTTATGGAAAGCTACTCAGCTTTCGAAGAGCTCAAATTAACTAATTTTAGCACGATTATCCACTAAATAAATACTAGAAGATGAAATAAAAACAAGACTTGTTTTCGGCCCGTCTCTTTCAGTCACCCCTCTTGAGGACAAAGGTGTTAAAAAATTCTTAGCACTTCTTTTAACATCTTTCTCCTGAAGATGGGTGACGTTAAGTCCCCGAAACGTTGACAAAGGAAAATAAAATAATTCGGGCCGAAAACAAATCTTGTTTTTATTTTATCTTCTATCTATCTGTATTACGGCCTTCCTCTACATTGTTTTTGATAAATAAATACTTTCAAATTTATTCATTTGGGAGGGAAGGAATTACCTCTTGGATCATCCAAATACCTCGAAGAAAAATCTTCTGCTATGGCCCTAATAGTTGCTGGAGCAACATTTTTGTTAAAAATTATCTGTGAAAATATTGATACTCTACAATTGTTGTGATGTTCTCTGCCGAATGAAGCCAATAAAAATAAGAATTGGATTGGCAGAGGGGGGGTGGCAACGGAGAAGAGCAACAGTCACCGCCATCGTTGCGGTTAAGCGCGGCGAAAGCTTGGGATTGGTGGCCAAAGCCATCGATACCATTTATTTAATAAAATCAACCCATAAATGGCCTCAGTAGCCAAAAAGGATTAAACAAACAAAAAAAGAATTGGATTTTATTCTTAGGATTCTTGCTGTGTGAATATCATTTGTTTTAATTAATTGAAGGACTTCAGGATGTCACAGCAACTCTTGTGGAGTGATTTATGTAATTATTTTCAATTTTTATTTCAGAGTTTTTTGTCAACCAATCAATGTACAATAAGGTCCTCAGGGATCATCAGCAGGACCTCAACTCTGAGAAAATCCTCAAAGACAATATTTTCACTTTTACAATTTTTTTCGTGGTCAGATATCATATAATTATTTTAAGTAATTTTAAATGGTATATATTACAGTATTATAGTAATTATTCTTTTTCCCCCCCCCCCCCCCCCCCCCCCAACCCCCCCCCCCCCCCCCCACCCCCCCCCCCCCCCCCCCCCCACAACACCCACCCCCCCCCCCCCCCCCCCCCCCCATTATTCTTTTTTTGCAGTTGGATCTTAAAATATATTTATAAAAAATTAAAATTAAGAAAATGATTATTCGTTCGCCTTAATAATTCGTAATAATTAATTAATTAATTAATAATTCAACAACATTTTAATTATTTAAGAAAATAAGAATTGGTGTGGAGATGCTCATTGATTGCAATGGAGCTTCATTGTCCCCCTAGTAGGCTACATATATTTGCATGGCAAAATCAGGGGCGGCTCTAGGATGAAAATATTGGGTAGGCAACTTTCCGGGGTGTCAACATTTTTAATTAAAGTTATTGTTTTGTGAAATAAAAACGACAAAGTTGCGTTGACATATCAAATCACCTTTAACTACAACAGAGGATATAAATTATTTAATTTAACTATTAAAATTGAACTCTGTTGTAGCTTATGCCAAAACCGACATTATTATTGGGGCAGTTGCCTACCCTGCCTATCCTCTAAAGCCGCCCCTGCAAAATGCTGATAAGGTAGCAAAGATCTAATAATTTGCTACCTTGTCAGTCACCATTCTGCCTTACAAACATGTGTACTAGGGGACAAGAGGTGTTTTCCCCCAACTGCATCTCCACACCAAACTACCTTATATATTAACATAACAGTAAAAAAATTTTTATTTAAATATTAATAGTGTGCAACAAACAAAAATAAAAATATTCCTATTTACCCTGTTCGACAATGTCCAAGCAATAGAGCTGGACCTGGGGAGGCGATTCTCGTCTCTTTTCCTATTCACCGAATGTCCGCCTCTTAACGTTTCTCGGCTCACAACGAGCAGCTAAATAATGGAAAAAAATAAATAAAATCATGATTAAATGGAAACTGACAACCGATGACACTAGTTATTAAATCTTTTGTTTTTAATTTACCAAACAATGATTGTTTAAAAGAAATAAACGTTGAAACCTACCTGAATTTTGGGATCATATTTCGTTGGGCCGTAAGGATCTTGAATTGGAACAATTTCATATTCCAGGTGAGGATTAACGTCTTGAAGAAATTCTCGAACGGATTCTATTCTTTTCTCACAAGGTTCGATTAATTCCCAAAGCTTCTTACCTAGAAAGAGAAAAAAATGTCATGTCTTAAAAAAATTCTTTTTTTTAAAGATTTTAAACTCCAACTAAGTTATAGGGGTAAAGATAAAAAAAATAATTTTCAATAAAATCAAATATTATAAATATATCACATTGCATAGTTTATGAATAATTAATGACCTTGTTTGTGTAAATTAAATTAGATATAAACGTAAATGACATCCATGGATAAAAATTAACAGCAAAGAGTATTTATTTTTTGCAAATTTAATATTCTTTGAATGATGTTATTTCAATTTATTTTTTAATGTGTTTTTATCTGGACGTTGATTTATAAAATTTCAATTAATAAAAAATAAAGGTGAGTGTAAAGAATACTTAGTAAATTTGATAATTGTAAAAATTACTGTAAATCATGTTAGTGTCGGTGACGCCAACGGTGAGTTTCTTTTTGCAACGAATGACAGCTTCGCTCAAGAGGATTTTATGCCCCGTGTGAAGTCGATCGAATGTTCCGCCCAAACAGACATAATCATATTCCTTATTGCCTTCTATTTCCTCATCTTTTTTTTGGCCAAATTCCTCCTTTTTCTCCTCTTCAAAATCTCCTTGATTCACAGTCAAAATATTTGGTGAATGTGAATGTTGCGTGGTATAAAATTTCAAAAACGGGTCAATCTCTTCTTTTGTATATTTCCTATCCAAAATGATAATTTCAATTGGTTGATTGGTTTTGCTCGGCTCCACTGTCCCTTTTATTGTGCCCAAAAGAACTCTGACATCCAAATGGGAACAATTTCTTGTCGATTGAGTATACACTTTGAGTACTGTCCTCGAGAGTTTTGGAATTGATGTGTGCCAAGAGACATTATTTTGATTTGGGAATAATTGAACATAAATTGTTTTATATACATGTTGTTTAATTAAAGGGAACACAGCACTTATTTTGGCTGGATTTGATAAAATTAACAATCCCGTTTTCACCATTCTTAATGACATTTAATTTTTTTTTCTGCTGAGTCAAGAACTTGACTTATTATCATCTATATTATATAATTAATTAATATTCACACACATCACGACTAAGTCTTTAAATAAAGATAAAAAAGAGCAATATTAAAAAAAAACATCACTTGCATATAGATCTAACCTCTAAATATCTATCATCTCAAAATTTTTCTAAGAAAAAAAGGAAATTTAATTTTAATATCATAAAAACTATATATATGTTATTAAATAAAGTATTCTATAAAAAACGCAATTAGAAAAAAACTCGGTCAATAATAATAATATCAATAATCAAGTATTATATAATATAAAAACATTTTAAATTTCTTTCTAAATGTCAATAAAAATTATTTTCGATTTTAGCGCTTTTAGGAATAATTAATAAAATAAAATGTATAAATAAAATTTATAATTTTAATCATACTATTCATATACCATTGTTTTATAAAATTTTAGAATTCTTTTTTATTAATAAATTTATATTAAGAAAAATATTTATTTTATAAATAAGTATATATTAAAAATTATCATAAACTATTTTTTATTTTTAATATTTTACTTTAATTAAATTAAAATTTTACATTTAATTAGTTGATTATTGATATTTGTCTAATAATGATATTGATAATTTGTAAGGTTGGCAGTATTACTTGAATCGCATCTAACTTCACTTGCCTCACCCACTATTTGCAATTTTATGTTCATTCAAGTATCCATTTCTCTTTCAATTTCACAAGTGAAAATCACTTAGATCTTTTTTTGTATGTGTTCGAATTGACAGGTTAAAGGGCGGTAGCCAATATTTTTATAAATTTTCCCAAAGACTGGGAACTCCTCGTCAATAATCGGGCGATGATGGGTCCCTTCCGTGAGTAAAAATCGGCCCAACCCCAAAAGAGCCGCCGCTCCTCACCAAAAAAAAGCAGGGTGTCAGTGACAGGCGCAGATTTTGGCTGCCGCCGGCTGTCAAAGACACCACTTTTCGAATATCCATTTTCACTTTTCAGCCCTTTAAATTTTAAATCGAGTCTCAATCCCATAAACTCCATCCATCAAATCCCATCAAAATTAAAAAAATAAAAAAAAATTTCTTCGAGACTGATTGAAAAGTGCCTTTTTCTTTTTTCATTTGTTATGTGCTTAAAAATAATAATTTCATCTTAAAGCCATGAGTAAATGTGCAATTTTTTTATGCTAAAACATTTCTAGTGAGATATATTTTTGGTGGAGATCACTCAGCGATCGATCACGAGTAAGTACATCAAGTTTATATTGGATGTTTTTTTTGTACATATGTATGCGGGGGTGGGGTTTTAAGGGGTGGGTGAAAGTGAGAGAGATAGAGGAGGAAAGAAGCAGGAAGTGAGTGAGATATGGGGGAGGGGGTGGAGTGTATTTCTTTAATTTGATTGGCGTTTTTTTTAATTGCAGTGATGCAACAAACGGCGTGTAGTATCGCCCCCCCTCCGCCTGTGGGCCATGGCAGCAACCCTTTCTTCCACTACTACCGGCCATCTTATCGGCCTCACCAGCAGCAGCAACAGCAGCCCCCTCGGCCCACCACCCATCATAACGTAAGACACCAACTACCACCATCATCTTCTTCTTCTTTCTCTCTTTCTTTTTTTCTTATATTAGTAAGAGGGAGCGATTGCTGAATGCATTAGTATGAGTGAGAGCGAAGATAGTAGAGAGACCCACCCACCCCGAGGGGTGGTTTTGTTGGCCAGGGTGGCGAAGAGGGAGGGTTCGGCCTGTATTGATTACTACACACAAACCACCGCCCTTCCCCCTCCATTTCCATTTACTGCCCGCCGCTGCTACGTTCACGTGTACTTAAATACTCACGAACGACATTTCATTCACATTCACATTGAAAAAAAAAACAAAAAAACAACGAATCATTTTAATTCATTTATTAAATTTCATGTTTGTTGAGAGTTATATTTTGGAAAATTTACACTTAAATTGCTAATGGGTGATTATATTTGAAAGTTCACTGAGCCGGTTATCTAAACCATTTCATGACTGTGTTTTTTTTTTTTAATAATCCTATTAATATTTCATTACTAAATACATTATATTGATATTATTTTTCTTTAACGAATACGCTGTTTATTTGAGAAAAACATTTTTTAGAATCGTTCAGTGAAGATATTAAGTTATTCAATCAAAATAAATATTATTTCTGCATAATTACTTAATCTTACTTCCGCCATCTTTTTGCTCTGACTTTTATTATAAATACTTTATTATTTTTTACTAGATTAAAACTTACTTCATAAACGAATAGAATATATCAACTATTCTCTATTCAAAAATCTACCCTTTTGTTTGGGGTGAAGGACCTCGCGTAGCTAGACTAAGATCCATGGGGGGAGGGGGTGGGATTATTGTATTGAATCCAGAAAGGTGTTTAGTTTTAAAGTTTTTTTATCAAAGACAATATGGAGAAAGGCCGTAATATAGATAGATGATGGAATAAAATAAAAGACATTGTACTGGAAGGCAGGTGTAGCCAAAAAATTAAAAGCCTCTGGATGCTTGTAGAATACCGATGCGTTTCGGGTTAAATCCTTCCAGCCCAGATTTAGCTTTAGTTAGATGGGGGTGATATGCTCGCTAATAAAGCCGTTTTGGATTAATCGCTATTATTTGCACGAAGGGCATTCGGTTCCCAGCTAATTTTAACTAACTCTGGGCTATTTGAGAATCAACGACTGATGATGGGACAATAAATTTGACCCGAAACGTCTCGGTACCCTGTAAGCATGAGGCTTTTAATTTTTGGCTACACCTGCCTTTCAGTATAATATCCTTCTTCAAAGACTTATTTTTTTGGCCCAATTATTTTCGAGATTTCGGAATCCATCTTCAGGACAAAGGTGTCAAAAAATTTTCAGCTCTGCCGCATTCAGTTATAAGTAAAAAAGTTAGTATATTTTGGAATCTGCGCCTAGAAAGTTATGCTGAGCCACCATCAAAGTTAATGCCATTTCGGTGGCTTCAGCCATTTGACTTTTACGGATATATTATTTATTAAGTACATTAGTATTATCGTAGTCTTCCGGTGAGCGCGCCTTCTTCCTCTAGGCCACCAATCCAGAGCATTGCTTGTAAACAAACATAGATCTTGGAGGCTGTTCTTCTTCTCGTCCACCAGCAGTTTCCAAACAAAATTTTTTCACGATTTGTCTGAACAATATATTAAAAAGTCATCATGGGTTTGAGAATCTCAAACCTTCATTCTACCATAATGTATGGTGGTTGTGTACGAAGTATAGTTGAGTTAATTGTATATTGATGATTCTCGTCTTTTTCCATCGCCCTGAAATTGAAACTAAATCTGTGTGTGAACGCAATAATTTATTATTATTTATTCGATTTTGCGGAGCCTGAGCTACCGCCTCAAAATAACAATACAACAGCAAGTCTAACCAATCAAATTACAAATTCAAACTTACAAAATTGTCAAGAAGAAATAATAAACAGT
>JAKCPI010022183.1:0-14152 GCA_023213315.1 Euborellia annulipes | reverse complement strand
ACTTTCTCTTACCTATGTATATATGGTAATATATAGAGTAAGGTGGGGCAAAAAGTCACGAATTTTTTCTTTGGGAATTTTTTTTGACCTTTCCTATGAAAGATACAATAAAAATAGGAACATCCCCTGAAAGCCTGGTTAATTGGCTATCTTACATAATTTTTTGGTTTCCAATTCGGTAGCATAAGAGTAGGAGAGAGGTATTTAAACAAAAAATTTTCATTTGCGGACTTTTGCCCCACCGAGGGGGTTAAAAGTCCGCACTAGCGGGGCAAAAGTCCTTAGGTGCAAACAATTGCCCCTGCAGCGAACAACCTCTCGAACCAGGGTATAAAAAAGACTTAATAAGATATACATTAGGTATAGGTATGCTTTATATATATTTATTTTATTTATTAGAAATACACAATAGGCCTTATAACAATTAGTCCCCAGTAAGATTGAAGTTCATAATCTGCATAAACATTTCGGGTCGTGGTCGTTTCCCTAGGCTCATTAATCCGATAAAATACTTGATAGGGGTATTAGAAACCCAGAAACTACTAGGTAGGGGTATTAGAAACTCGAATACCATTGGGTGACATTTGTTCCATTGGAGATCCATTGGGCCTTTTGCCCCGTCGAGGCCGCGGACTTTTGCCCCATTTAGCTATTTTCACCGAAGTGTTTACAAAAAATTTTGACTGTTAACTGCAGAGAAAAAAGGCTTTAAAATATTTATTTAGGGTTATCAGCTTGCAATCAAAGACATTAGACAGTTAGAAAGTGCATGCTGGTACATGTTGCAACCATGAGAATTTCCATAAATATTAGGTGGAAGGTGACAAAAACATAAATTTGCTCATTGTTTAACAATCGGCTTCAAACACGTTATTGAATTTCTAATCATCATCTGTTCTTGTTGTTAGCAACCTAACAAAGTTGTTTGTAACAACGCCAAGTCTAGCGGGGATTTTAAAATGAGGATTCGACTTTTGCCCCGTGCGGACTTTTGCCCCACTCATTTTCTCATATAGAGAGAAAGTATTGAATTCATGTCAAAAATTCGATGTCGAGATTTTGATGGATCTTCACGTTTTGAGGTCCCCTGAATCCAAAAAAGGGGTTTCGCGACATGGTCTGTCTGTGTGTGGTGGTGGGTGGGTGGGTGGGTGTGTGTCAAATTTTAAGCATGGAAGGAATTGAGCTATGAGGCTGAAATTTTATATTTAAGTTAAACACCCCCGGGACCGGAAAAAATAAGCTTTTAATCAAAATCGGCCAAAGAGTACTAGTACTTTACTGATGTACTTTTTCAGTTTTTTTTCGATTTTCTTCAAAATTCGACTCTAACGATTTTGATTAAAATTCAAAAATCAATTATTTTTTGATGCTCTTTCAAATGTATATTCTCGTTTTGCCCACAAAATTGTTTGAAGCACACTTTACTCTGGTGCTTCATAGGAAAGATAGGAGAAATGGTTGCCACGGTAACAAAATATAAATATTTTCCCATACTTATAAAATTTTACATCTGAATTCAAATATTCCCTACTGCCGGGAACTAAATACATGTCGACACAAAAAATCTGGTGTGACAAGCACAGTGCACAACTTTCGATTACCGAAGGTAAGAGAAAGTTGTGTGCTGTGCGCCAGTCACACTTTCAGATTTTTTATTAATAAGTTATGTAAAAGTTTTTTTTTAAGTTTTTTCTTGAGCTTCAAGGGGCCTTCAAAAAGTTTAACAAGCACTGATTTAGACCCTATCTATTTCGATCAATAGGTATCCAATTAATGGAGAGATGCACTCACTCAGGACTGTAGATGTATAAGGAAAGATGAGATAGGCCTTTTCAGTCCATTAAAAAAACAAAATATAAAAAATATATTTTATTTTGGTTTTCTCCCAGACCAACGGTTTCGACCGCTAATGCTGCCAGTCTTCCTCAGTAGGGGAATGTCTTATCCATTTTATAATTTTGACTGTGTCCGGATGATACATTGGTGGCTATTGTTTCACAAAAGGTGTCTAGGAAGTCTAGAGTGCACTCCCAAATAGGACATTCCCCTCACTGAGGAAGACTGGCAGCATTAGCGGTCGAAACCGTTGGTCTGGGGAGAAAATAAAATAAAATATATTTTTTATATTTTGTTTTTTAATGGACTAGAAAGGCCTATTCATCTTTCCGGTATCCAATTAGAATTGAAATAAATATTTTTGCCTGGGACGGGATGCGAATTCTAGATCTTTAGCACCAGAAGCTAATAGGCCTACTCTAAATCTGTACTTTTTTTTCCATTTTACGATATTTTTTCTCGCAAATCGTCCATTGTGTTTAAACTCATTTGCTTTAATCATTGTAATATATTAAATAAAATAAAATTGAAGGCTTTTAAGATTTAAAATAGAATGGCTGATGAATGCAATGTTGCCAGATCTATATTACGTGAAAAACTGCTCAAGTCGAAAGTCATTCATTTATTATTTTTGGTAATTAAATTATTAACTTAATACAATTATAAACTATGATAGGTCACGACTAAATTATAATAAGGAATTTTGGCATTCAAATTTTTCATTTTATTAAAAAAAAGATTTAGATTCTATTATGACTTACGATGTACTATCCAACACCTTAATATTATTTATTATATTGGACATCGGAATTTTCCCAAAAATAATTTTCACCATTGCTATTTGACTTGTTACTGCATACTGCAACTCAGGACATCAACGAGTCCTAAAGTAATTTTTTTTTATTTTATAGTTTTATCAATTTGCCATGAAACCTAGGCAGTCTAATCAGTATTTTCCTCTACCAATATATTAGAATGCCACCAACCCTGCATGCGAAGCCCGAAATCAAACAATTGTCTCTATGTATTCAGATAAAGGGAATCTGTTGGACAAATGTTCATTATCAGTAAGTATAATATTTTATCTGATTATTAAATAATCTGGTGTGACTGGTCGCACAACTTTCTCTTACCTTTAGTTGTGTTCTGTGCTTGTAACGCCAGATTTTTTAGTGTCCGACATTAGGCCCTAGATTAGATAGAATTCCAGATGTGAAATTTATAAACAAAAGGAAAAAATGAATATTTTGTTACCCAAGGCAACCATCTTTCCTAGGAAGTTCAAGAATAAAGTGGTCTTCAAATAATTTTGAGAGCAAAATGAGAAAGAGCATCTAAAAAAAATTGATGGCTAAAGTGTAGATTACGGCATTAGCGATTAATAGTAGCCTATATAGGGAGTTCAAATAATAATTGTGGTTAAAAAAGTTTATATTCTTAAGTGTAGCAAACTCAAGATTTTTTTTAAAATAAAAAGTCAGTGAATACTATTAATACAACATGAAGTTAGCTCCTTTATCGTTCAATATTTTTAAAAAAACAATTATCATTAAAATTATTAATCATATTTTCAATTCTATTTAATTAATTTCTCTAGTTATCTCAATCAGAATAGGTTAGGTCAGGGCTGGAACTGCGGAATTTTTTAGGGGGGTCAAAATTTAATTTGCTGCCCCCTTCCTTAAAATTTTCTATACAAAATTCATATCATTTTACCTTTTTTTTTTTTAGTAAATCTTTCTTTAATTGCCGCCCCCTGATATCTGCCGCCCGGGGCAAAAGCACCCACTGCCCCCCCCCCCCCTAGATCCGGCCCTGGGTTAGGTCAAAAAAATTTTTATCATCTAAATTACAATGGAAAAAGAAAAATCTGGTGTGACTGGCGCACAGCAACAACTTTCTCTTACCTTCGGTAATCGAAAGTTGTGTACTGTGCTTGTCACACCAGATTTTTTGTGTCGACATGTATTTAGTTCCCGACAGTACGGAACATTTGAATTCAGATGTAAAATTTATAAGTATGGGAAAATATTTATATTTTGATACCATGGCTACCATTTCTCCTATCTTCCCTATGAAATACAAGAGTAAAGTGGTCTTCAGAAGATTTCAATCGCAAAATGAGATTATACATTTGAAAGAGCATCTAATAAATAATTGATTTTTGAATTTAAAAAAAAAATCGTTGGAGCAAATTTTGAGAAAATCGAAAAAAACTGAAAAAGTACATCAGTAAAGTACTAGTACTCTTTGGCCGATTTTGATTAAAAGCTTATTTTTCCGGTCCCGGGGGTGTTTAACTTAAATATAGAATTTCATCCTCGTAGCTCAATTCCTTCATGCTTAAAATTGAACACACACACACACACACACACACCCACACACACACAGCAGACACACAGACAGACAGACACACACACACACAGACAGACCATGTCGCGAAAACCACTTTTTTGGATTCAGGGGACCTCAAAAACGTGAAGATCCATCAAAATCTCGACATCGAATTTTTTGACATGAATCCAATACTTTCTCTATACATATATATATATATATATAGGTAATAGAAAGTAAAAAATGACTTCTCTTTTCTTCCAGAAAGGAGATATTATTTTCTTCGATCACGTGGCACCAAATTCTTGCAATTTGTATTTTATGGATAAATACTCTCGTGGAGATTATATACTAATAAATAAATTATTCACCATGAATGGAAATAAGGAAGAGAAATTAATTACAATAGCATGGGACGTTGTAGTAAAGTATTAAATATATGTATTAATTTATAGAGTATGTAAATGCTATCGTTCAGAGTAATTAAATGAAAATGAATAATTTGATATTTTATTGAATACTAATATTGTAAATAAATATACTTTCCATCACTAGCGGTCCCAGGGGGCCCCGCACCCCCCCCCATTGGACAACAAAAATTCAAAAGTTTTATTTAATATTTTAAAACTAAACAAAAAAATTATAAATTTTTCACGTCTCAGGATAGCTAAAAACGCCAATTTCAATGCCTAATTTTCAAAAAATTTTCCATACCCCCTAGAGTGTTGGCCTTGTATTCCAAGGGTCGCGGGTTCGGATCCCAGACAGTTTTTAATGAATATTATGATATTATTTGGCTTTAATTTGACTACAAAAAAATTAGGATGTCGCCTAAATGGCGACATACGACTGCAAAGGTAAAATATATAATGTCGCCCTTATGACGAGCTAAAAAAAATTTGAGGGACCTTTAAAAATTAATATTTTAAGTTGAAAATTTGAGAAACTCATTTTTTTTCGACTATAAAATTCGACCATAACGAGAAAAAAATTAAAAAAAAGAAAAAAATCGATTTTTGACGAATTTGGAATTTTTTTAAAATTTTGATCGACTCTTAAAAAAATTTTTTGAGCTCATCTTTGGAGAGGTCTCTTAAAACATGATATACTAAAATATCGTCATACGAGATTGAAAAAAAAATTAGTCGGTTTTTTGCGCCATCATATTCTTCACCTTCCCTACATTATAAATTTTGGGCCATTGGCTACCAATCCAGGTGAAATAAATATATAGAATAGGTCTAAATAGCCTTCGCTGCCGAAAAAGGGCTTAAATGAACAAAAAAAAAAAAAAAAAAAAAAAAAAAATCTGGGCCCCCCCTTGACCGCCACTGCTTTCCATTCCCCAATCTCCACAAGATCTCCCCCCCCCCGCACAGATTGAACTGAGTTAGTAAATTCAATGGACAAAATAAGAATTAAATATAAAATACATATTGAGACATGAATTTAATGTTAATAGGAAACCAAATAATGTTTATATTTTCACACAATTTTATTTTAATAACAGAAAGAAAATTAATAAAACAACAACAAAGTTTTAAAATTGGTATCATCATTATAGGCTTTTTGTTGAATTAAAAAATAAATTATTTCACATAAGTTTTTTTAAATAATTGAATTTTTATTTTTTTAAGCCCAAATTATTAATTTTAGACCTCAAATTTAAAACCAAATCCAAGTTCAGCAGATGTGTTTATTATAAAATCAATAATTAGCCAATGCTTTCCTTTTTCTAAATCCCAATCACAAGGCAAGTCGTTTACATCCAAAGTGATTTCATTAAATTCAATTTGGGTATCCTAAAAAAAGATAATATTGCAATAAGAAATTAAAACGTGCATCAAATTTGACAAATTTCTTACCTTTTCCATTGGACAAGTTTTATAGAAATTTCCATCATTTACATCAAGCATTGATAAAAAATTCGGGTATTTTGCAAAAAAGTCACAAACAGGTACGTATTTTTCCTCTAGTATAATATCTCCGTCTCTCTTTACTACTAGATTTACCTGAAAAATATATAATAATAGTATTTTTTTTTTTTTTTAAATACTCACACTCACACAGCCTTTTCGACAACTTAGGCCATTTAAGACACGTATCTCGGTTAATATTGTTTTAATAACCAAATTTTAGCAATTTTAATGCTCTACAACTTTGTGTTGTACTCTGGTGCACAAAATATGCTTAATTTACGAGATATAAAATCTGAAAAAGTCCTAAAGGTTTTTGTAGCCCCCCTCCCCCTCCCCCCAAGTTAGCACATGGTCCTCGAGGTCAAAAACTTTGGTTAGATCTTAGAGTACACTTAAATAAAACATGTAAAAATTTCTACAAACAAATGGTGGGTTAATACATTATTAAAAAATAAATATTATAGTTTTGGTACTGGGTAGGCAGCCAGGATTAGAAATAAAACACAAAATTTTATATATTTTAATTAGAAGAGGTTTTACTCAGACTTCAAAAAATTCTAGGTGGTCTTGAATATTTAATTTCTAAATTATTAGAATGAATTAAGTCAACAGTGCTGAGGCGATAAATTTATTCTACCTTTCGGCATACAACCATTTTCAGAGCACTAAAAAGTAACGAAATATATATATATATATATATTTACATATATACAATAATTATAAAAGAATTATAAAAATACCTTTGAATAATTTACACCAAAATCAAAATCAGAGGAGATAAAATTGAAAAATTTAAAAAATGAATATTTAATAAAAAATTGAATCAATTCCAAATAATAATGGAAGGAATTTATATTATTTTGGTGAAACAGGACGAAAACTTAAAACAAGAATAAAAGAACATGTTAATTCGTGTATTAAATTAGAACCTGTCACAACATTATATTGATGAAAGACATAAATGGAATTTTGAGGTTCCTTGTAAATTAAATCGCTTTAGCTAATTAACTACAGTAGTTTATTTTTAAACAAAACTTTGAAATAAGGAAGATTATTTATTTATTTGAAAGATTTGTTTAAAAATAAACTACTGTAGTTAATTAGCTAAAGCGATTTAATTATATAATTGAAAATTTAAAATAAGACAAAAGAAAGGAAATAACTACTATTCATTCTAATCGAGACATTTGCTTTAACTACAACTTGTATTGAAAGAAAGCTTAGTTGCTACATAGAATTACACATTGTAATAAAAATGTTTCACAATCACATTCGTATTGTTATAATTGACACCTGCTTAATAAGTAGCAAATGAAAAGAAGTTTTTAATAAATTCTAATATTTATTTATATTTGCAATGTACTCGTATATTTTATTTTTCTAAAATTAAAAATTGTCGACCAGGTCCTGAGGAAGGGGGCGATTAGCACCCGAAACGTCGACAAGCAAAATGAGATAAAATTTTGTGTTTTATTTCTAATCCTGGCTGCCTTCCCAGCACCAATACTATACACAGTCTCCAGCCAAAGAAAATATTATCTTAAATGAATATATATATATTTTTTTTAAAGACATTCACACTTTTTTCTCATTCACACAGTCTTTTCGACAAATCAGGCCATTTAAGACTTTAGACGATAACCGTTGTAAATAATATATATATTTGGGGTCCAGGCATTTTCTATTTAAGCCATTTGGTATCCAAATGGCTTAAATAAAATCATCGGACTGCCTGGGGTCCGAACCCGCGACGTTCGGTATAGAACAGTGGCGTATTCAGGGGGGGGGGCCCAGGGGGCCGGGCCCCCCCAAAGCCTTCTCCAAAAAAAAAAAATACCTATTGTTTTCCCTAATGATTTTTTTTTTTAATAATTATTTTATTAACTCTCCTAAATTCTAAAAAAAACTTATAAATAATTGAAAAAATCTCTAATATTTACGAATTTTGTATTAAAATTATTTTTTATTTCAAGAAAAAAAAAATTTTTTTATTTGTTTTTATTTATAATTATTATATTATCTAAAAAATATTTCTCCACTTTAAGTTTCTTGGAAAGGGGGGGGGGGGTTCGAAAACTTTTGGGCCCCCCCCAAACAGAAATCCTGGCTACGCTACTGGTATAGAAGGTAGGCACGCTACCATCTACTCCAAGCCCCGTGGGCTAAATAAATATTGTTTATAAAAATAAAAAAAAATCCATGATTTTTCTCAAAAATTCGAAAATTTTTTAAAAGAATACATGCAAATATATATATTTTGAATTAATTTGCATCATTAAACACCATTTTGTTTCAACTAGAGTCATGCAAGGGGGATTTGTGAGCCCAGCCCCCCCCCACCCCCACCCTCCGAAAAATTATAAATAAAAAATATTTTGTCCCCTAATTCATTTGGGAGGGGGGAATTATCTCTCGACAGGGGTGGATTAAAGGGATGGGGCGATCTCCCCCTCCCCTCCCCCCCGAGAAAAAATTGAATAAGTTTTAAACACTAGTCATCTAAAGAAATTACGATTTTTAGTCTAAAATATATTTTTACAATATTTTAAACTCTCAATTCAAGTCATCAATCACCTTAACGGTGCTAGTATTTGAAGATATTATTTAAGAAATTTTCAACCCTCCAGAAAAGGCCTCCTGTAAATTGATTCTTCCCACGAACCGCCCCCACCGAAAATTGCATCCCGTCCCATGAAATGCGACAAAAATTTATTTAACCTCCATAGGCGGCGGAACTGGGGGGGGGGGGGGGGGGCAAGGGTACATTGCCCACCCCCCGGCATCCTATAGGAGGGGGCAGAGGGGGGCAATATGTCTTCTTTTATTTCATTTATTTTTAAAAATGATAAATTTTTATAAAATCTTTTAAATTAAAAAAAAATTAAAAGAGTAAAAAATTCATTTTTTTTTCAAAATATTTTATATAGACCCAGGGCCGTAGCCAGAAAATAATTTCGGGGGGGGGGGGTTTGATTTGGTGGAACAGTAGAAAATCATAAAATCGTTTTAATAAAATAAATAAAATGGTGTTACTTATCATATATATTTATTAGAAAACCATTACCAGAATTTTGTTTGTAGTGATTGATTAACTATTATGTTGTGTATAACAACAAAGTAAGACGGGCGCACTAAAATAAATATCTTTTTTTATTTCGGGGGGGGGGGGATCAATCCCCCTTGATCCCCCCCCTGGCTACGGCCTTGCCTATAGACCCTATTGTATTTCTAATTCCTAAAAACATTTTATATTGAATAGAAGAAAATTAAAAATATTTATTTCCTTCAAATAGTATAAATAGAGCCTAAAAAAAATTAGGTGTTGGCTGTGCCTTCTACACAGCCATGGGCGTAGCCAGGGGGAGGCAGGGGGGGCGTTGCCCCCCTGGCTGGTCCTAAAAATTAAAATATATATATATCCCCGGGGCGGGGGCCTTTTTTTTTTCCTTCCACGCACTTTATATATATATTTTTCCCATTGGAAAATTTTTTTTAACACCCCAATTCACTACATTAATTTAATTTTTTTTTTTATTTAAATAAATAATTAATACTCTATAGAGTTTGCAATTAATATATACATATATGTATATATTAATTGCAAACCCCCTCTTTCGCCCTAACGAGGGGTTGCCCCCCCCTAACAAGAAGTCTGGCTACGCCCATGTACACAGCCGGTGGCTTTTTAACGTGACAACGTCTTTTACTTGAATTCAAAAAAAATTTTTTCACGAATGTGTTTATTAAAGCTTTTATGGTTTGAAATATTATTATTAGGAGAATTTTTTTCTCTTACCTAAGTTATATTGAAATATAAAGAGAGAAAGTATTGTTTTTTTTTACTAGTACTTTGTTCCCATTAATAAACATGTTCAAACATTTTCATTGTAACAATATAAACAGGTGTGGCCAAACCTTTATCCATTAAGGGCGAATTATGCTAAAAAAATGAGGTTTTTTAAAAAAAAATAATAATTTTCGAGTTAATTACTCGGGATTTTTTATTTACTAGCCGCGTCGCCCCCCTGGACCCCCCTACAGCTGGCTCCGGGCCCGCCTGCGGCGGACCCCTCGCCTTTTTCTTCTTAATTATGAAATTTAGTCTGATCGGATTAGCCGTTCGGAATCTACAGGGGTTTAAAATTTCGAAAAAACGAAATCCCGCCGAGTGCTCTCATGCGGTAAAATGACGTCATATCAAAAAATGAAAAAATTACCTCTGGGCATTGGACCACTCTTTCTAAAACTATATTTAGATTTAATGTAGCTTTTATGGTCAAGGGTGAGGTCAAGGCGTTACATAAATAGGGCTATTTTTCGATATTTTTTTGCCTAAAAAATGAGGTTTTTCGAGAAAAAACTAATTTTCGAGTTAATTACTGGGGATTTTTTTTATTTATTCTATTAGAGGATTTGTTCTGCACCAAATGACATCTCATTTGGTCTGATCTGATTAGCCGTTCGGAATCTACAGGGGTTTAAACTTTCAAATTAGAATTTACCGCAGCACGGTAAAATAAAATGGTAGGAAAAAAATAAATGGTGAAATCTTTAGCTGAAAACTCATTCTTTCTAACTGTATATTCCCCATAATTATACCTCTTAATACAGAGGAGTTATTAAAGCCGATAAACTTTTTCGTGCATGCCCCTCTAACCTGCCTCTATAGACACATGATTTGTAAGACGTTGTCACGTCAAAAAAACCGCACCGCCCCCCCGATAAACTTGCATTAATCCGCCCCTGCCATCAGGCACAGCTTTAGAGAGAAAATAAATTTTAATAGGGCATAATGCTCTAAAACGGCTCTTATGTAGAATGTTAGGCGACCCCCGTAAAAATATGCAGATATTTATAATACATATAAATTCTAAGTTCCAGCCTAATCGGAGGTCATTTAGACGTGCCGCAAATGGCTAAAAGTTTAGAAAAACGAATTTTATCAGTTTTTTTTTTTGCTTTGGTCACCCCTAATACAATTTTAGGTATCCCTAAATTAAAAATAAAAGCGTTGTAAAATAAAAAAACATATATTTACGATACTCTATATTAGCTCAGGGCCCACCTCTTGTGGGTAAAGTACGTGGATGGGGACCACGAGCTGCCTTAGCTGGGCAGACAGTCCTTAAATTCTTTCTATGTCAGTCTCTTCCTCATTCTTTCCAACAGGCGTCAGACCGTGCGACGAGCCGGCCTGTCCTATTTCTTCGATCGCAAAAATAGGGTTGGATGGAAAAAGTGAGGTCCGCAGACCCCGCATCGCGGGAATAAGGCGAGAAAGTAAACCAAGTAAACCCAGTAAGTAAACCAAGTAAACCAAATAAACCAAGTAAGTAAACGAAGTAAACCAATTAAGTAAACCAAGTACGTAAACTAACTTGTAAGTAAACCAAATAAACCAAGTGAGTAAACGAAGTAAGTAAAGCAAGTACGTAAACTAAGTAAGTAAACCAAGTAAGTAAACTAAGTAAACCAAGTAAACAAATAAGTGTAAATAGCTAAGTATAAATAACTATGTAAATGTAAATAACCAAGCAAGTGTAAATAGCTATAACTAAGCAAGTGTAAATAACTATAGCTAAGCAAGTGTAAATATCTAAATAAGCGCAAACAAAAAAAAGTGTAAATAAGTAAACCAAGTAAGTAAACAAATAAAACCAAGTGAGTAAACCAAGTAAACCAAGTAAGTAAACCAAGTAATTCAAGTAAGCCAAGTAAGTAAACCAAGTAAGTAAAACAAATTCAATAACAAACTAATAAACCAATAATAAACCGACCAAGTAAGTACACTAAGTAAACCAAGTAAAAAATAAGTGTAAATAAGTGCAAATAATGTAAATCACTAAATAAGTGCAAACAACTAAGTGTAAATAACATCTCAGTAAAAAATTTCGGTTAATCTTTACAATAGGACTCCGGTGCCACCCAGAGGGCGCTGGCTTTCACTTCACTAGTTCACTCGCATGACATTAGCTGTACGTTCATGATTCTTTCGTTCTTTTCTTTAAGATGCATGTTTTTTGTTTTTTTTAATATTCTTGATGAACATTTTTTGGCGTGATCCTATAATACGGTAATTAAATTATTAGTAAGTTTTTCAGGGGGAGAATTCACCCTCCCTTCCCTTTATTAGCCTAAAAGAGGTGTCGGTAAGCCAATTTTGATCGAGATATATATATATATCTAATAAGGAAAATTTTGAAGAAATACGAGGACCACATTAACCATTAAAAATATATATTTTTACTTACTTTTTGGGTTTATTTAGGCATGCATGCTATTTGTTTTGTCACTAAGGCCGAGAATTCCCTAGTTTTTAAATTTTCTTTAATCGAAGGAAACCGAACTGCAACCGAAGGACCGAAACAATTAGGTCGTGTCCCCTGAAGTTGTTTTGTCACTAGTGTCGACTTCGGTTCGGTTTCGGATCGGTTCGGCTCGTCTCGTTCGGTTCAAAACCATCCAGTTAGAAGCTATTCGGTAGCCCTAAAAAAAAAAATCTGTTTCGGTCCCTTCGGGCCCGAAAATTTTTTTTTAAAAGCCGACTCGCTTCCTAACTGGATGGTTTTGAACCGGACTGAGCCGAGCCGAACCAAACCGAACCGAACCGAAGCCGAGAATTCCCTAGTTGTTTTGAATTTTTTCTAAAAATAAAATAACCGAACTTAAAACCGAAGGTCTCGAGCCGCCTCCGGCGGCTCTCGGACAGGGATCCCTACAAGTTTTTTAAAATATTATTGCTACCAAATCACTTTATTATCTAAAGGAAAACCTAACTGCACCGGACCGAAACAATTAATTCAGGACCCCTGCAAGTTGTTTAAAAAAAGTAGATCCTTACCTTAAGACTGACTCTCCTCGGCGTGATCCTTCTCTGATGGTGGGTATAAACAATTTTTTTTCCAAGGCATATTGTGTTGAATATTTTTATGTTTATTTTTATTTTTTTTTGTTTTGTTTATTTTTTGTCTCAGAATATGTTATATGTTGAATATTATCATGACGATTTTAAAATTAAATTTAAAGAACGAATCACAAAGTGGGAGAACGAAAGAATCGTGAGTAAAGCCCGCCAGCGCTCTCTGGTGGGAGCGAACTTTATAGTAAAGATTAGCCAAAATCATCTTTTATTTAATGCGATTAATCTAAAAAAAAATTTATTTTTTCGAAAATCAAAAAAAGGGCTTCTGTATCTTGTAGAAATTTTAAATAGCTTTAATTTAAAAAAAAAATTGAGGTCGATAGCTTCAAAATTGTGGCCGCTGGAAAGTCCCAAAATTAGCACCCTTATGCCGGGTTGCAGAACGTATTTAACGGCTCGTTAAACGCTTTTTGTCGTTTAAACCTTCCGCTAAATAATTTTGGATTGCAAGAACGTATTTAAAGGTGATTGGTTCGTAATAGCTGTTATATAAAGCTAAATGCTGAAATTCGGACCTTAAAACTATAAAGTATCCACTAACCTGATTTGTTTCATTGAAATAAATAAGAATTTAGTGACTATATTATCACGCGAGAGAGGTAGGATAGAAATACATTAATTTAATTGAGTTTTCTTTAGTTTCTGAAACGTTTTAAGCGATATTATTCATTATTATAGATATTCATCTGACGAAGAGAAAAAGTGAGGTTATAGTATATTCCCAGTTTCTTTATAATTTAACATCTGACAGCCAGATCTACCAACGTATTTATTATTTTTATTTTACGATATTTAAATATTTAAACATTTTTTGTTTTGTAACCTAATATTAACAATTAAAATTTAAAGAATACAAATATAATTACTATTTTAATTTCTTTTATAATTTTGGTACTATTATAAATTATACAATTTGACAATGCGCCCTTGCGGTCAAATGGCCAACTACATAGAAAGCTGTCATTTTCGCGGGCCCAATAGTTTTGCATCTATCTATATATCTTAACAGTAGGGAATAGTTAACCGTTCCTTTAAAGTTGCTTTAGCAACAGCCTATAATTTTAAAGCCCAAAGCGATGTTTACTAACAGACTTTTAAATGTTTACAGAACTGTTTTTCTTGCAACCCGGCATTAGAC
>JAKCPI010022181.1:0-29707 GCA_023213315.1 Euborellia annulipes | reverse complement strand
CAAAACGAGAATATACATTTTAATGAACATCTAAAAAATAATTGATTTTTGAATTTTAATCAAAATCGTTAGAGCGAATTTTGAGAAAATCGAAAAAAAACTGAAAAAGTACATCAGTAAAGTACTAGTACTTTTTGGCCGATTTTGATTAAAAGCTTATTTTGTCGGTCCCTGGGAGTGTTTAACTTAAATATAAAATTTCAGCCTCATAGCTCAATTCCTTCATGCTTAAAATTGAACACACACAGACAGATAGACACACAGACAGACAGACACACAGACAGACCATGTCGCGAAAAACCACTTTTTTGGATTCAGGGGACCTCAAAACGTGAAGATCCATCAAAATCTCGACATCGAATTTTTGACATGAAACCAATACTTTCTCTCTATATATATATTACATAGATACATAGGTAAGAGAAAAGTAAAAAATGCCTTCATTCTACGCGCCATCCCCTCTAATCCTCATTGATATTCCCTCCTTTTTTAAAGGAGAAAGGGAAGCCAGGCATCTCTCAAGAGTCAGTTGCCTTTTCACGCGCCATTCATTCAGTGCATATTCGCGTCTTTTATTAAAAGTTTTTTTTTTTATTTTGTGATTATTAGTGCTCTCATCAGTGTTTTAATTTAGTGGATCTTAGATAATGGATTATTAATTTTAATGGTCGTCATCTTTCTTTCTCACACTGCCGGGCCGATTCAGGATTATTACTAATGGTAATTATAATATTTCTTTTAATTATCTCATTCTCTCTATTCTCTTGTAAAATTGTGTATCCTAAAATTTTCTACCATATAAATTTGTATTTGATAAAAATCCTATTTCTTTTATTTTTTATTATATAAATGTCTTATATCATTTTAACAATTCGTTATTAAAATAGATTTCTAACGATATCCATTTTACTTGGAACCAAGGTATTCTTGGAACTTGATGGCTCGGAGCCTGGCTTTATACAAACTTGAAATACATGCATATTCATTGCCAGTTGGAAATAGTTGTAGTTTTTCACGTCAGATGGCATAAGCAGTCACGTCAGTCAATGAATGACGTCACAAGGGCCGGCGACACAGCACGCCAGGCAGCAAGCAACAGCAGCGCGAGACAGGCAGGGCGAACTCGGCTGCTGGCTACGATCGATGCCTGCAGCCATCGGTGATTCTCCCATGTGTTGTGCCCTTGTGTTCCCCAAGGTGTCCCGTGATATCTCTCTGTGCTCCTGTGTACAATTACCATAGCACCATCATCACCCACGATCAATTTAAAAACCACCTGGACCTATACAGCCTCCGTGTTTTTATTGTTATTGTTATTGTTGTTGCTGTGACTGCCTGACCTTAACCTCTCTCTTGGTGTCTGATCGTCCAGCTTCTTGGTGAGTTCCTTATTTTATTTACATCCCCACCAATCACAACAACACATTGTCTCATACCATATCTGATCACACGTTTTCTGATAAAAAAGTTGACATTTGGATTAAATAATAAAATAGTTTTTTTTTTTTTATACGGAAGTGATTTTTTTACGATCAAAATATTTATACTCTTTGCTAACATTAATAAAAAACAAAAAAAAAAAAATAAAAAATAACAAGTTATTAATAAAAGTTAATTACACACTCTTATTTTGGAAAGATGTTTTAAAATACACAGTCTCATTTCCAAATTAAAAAAAAAGACATTCCCAAAACAAAATTCCGGAGTTAGCTCCTTAAAAAATGTGTATCGAAATATATTTGCCAAGATAATAATTATTACACAAATTTTTTCCTTCAATTAAAAATATTATCTAGTGATGTGGGTACAATCGGCTTTCTAGTTATTCTAAAACTAAGTGATTATCTTAAAAAATATTCAATTTTCAAAAAAACGTAAAAGAATAAAAACTTTTTAAAATAATGTGTTTTATCATAATATCAAAACAAAATTTCATTTTTGAATAAACCTGTCAGTAGTAGTAGTACCATTTACAGTTGTCAGATTTATTCCTAAAGTTGATACAAATCAACAATTTTAGTTAAAGACACTTGTCCAAAATTTCATCGATCTTCGGTTCGTTGCGTTTTTGAGATATCACACAGACATAATTCCAAAAATACTTTTTTTGAACTTAGATAGATGGAGCTAAAACGTCAAGAATCACACCAAATTTTTTTAAATTGGAATTGGCAAAATGTTATTAATTTAGTCGTTTTTAGAAAAAATATTTAATTTTTTAGATGTTTTTTTTAATAGATTTTCCAATTTAATTTAAAATTTGTATTTATTTGATTAATTTTTACTTTCTCTTATCTTTGTATCCAATATATAGAAAGTATTGCGATAATATACAAATTTTCATCTTGAGATTTTGATGGAAATACATATTTTAGAAGGCTTGTGCGATTTTGATTAAAATCCATAAATCTATTTTTTTTTTTAATTCCTTTAAAATTTTCCCCCAGAAATTTTTAACACTATATTATTAACTTGTCAATTTACATCATATATGCTCTTATAAAAAAATCTGGTATGACTGGTCGCACAGCACACAACTTTCTCTTAACTTCGGTAAGGAAAATTGTGTTCTGTGCTCACACCACCAAATTTTTCGTGGTGACATATATTTAGTTTCCGACAGAAAGCCCTAAATTAGATAGTTTTCATGAATATTTTGTTACCATGGAAACCATTTCTCCTATCTTTCCTATAAAGTACAAGAATAAATTGAGCTTCAAACAATTTTAAGGGCAAAATAAGAATATACAATTTAAAGAGAATCTAAAAAATAATTTAATTAGGAATTTTAATCAAAATTCTAAAATCGAATTTTGAGAAAATCGAAAAATAAACTAAAAAAGTACTTCATTAAAGTACTAGTACTTTTTGGCCGATTTTGTTCAAAAGCTTATTTTCACGCCTCAGGAGGATGCTTACTTAAATATAAAATGTCAACCTGCTAGGTCTTTTCGTTCTTGAGATATTTTATTCACAGACACAAGACAATGTTGCCAAAACCACTTTTTTAGATTCAGGGTATCTCAAAACGTGTATATCCATCAAAATCTCCACATCGAATTTTTTTACAAGAAACCAATACTTTCCCTCTCATTATATTTACAAATATCCGTTTAATATTACATTAAATAGGTAAGAGAAAGTAAAAATTGACATAAAATCAAGAAAGTAAAATATTTTTCAAAATGATTATACATTCAAAGATGAAAAAAAAAAATTCTAGACAAAGATGCACCGAGTGACAGACAGAACAAAAAAGAGAATTAGAGAGACAAAACAAAGAAGAGAGACATAAGGAAGAAGAAAGAGAGAAGCAATGTCACACACATACACAAACCTACATATATTTTCTCTCCGTTTAATATACACGCAGACAAGACTCAGTCATAACATATGAGAAAAACATTTTTTTCTTCATTAAACCTCAAAACATAGAAATATTTCATAACTCATTCCCCCTCCTCTATTTTTTGTTTTTCCACTATAGAATTCTCAGACATATCGGCCTCGGGCCCGCCATTGCCGGTTCCATGCCATTTTTTTCTATTATGTTTACAAGATCTTCTTCGCCCACGAAACAATTTTTTTTTTTAATATTCAGACTTTTTTTCCATTCACACTCACACACACATTCACACAGTCTTTTCGGCAAATTAGGCCATTTAAGACTTTTTACGATACCCCTTATTTGTAAATATATCTAATGGGGGGTCCAGGCATTCTTATTTAAGTCATTTGGACCAAAAGGCTTAAATAAAATCATCTCCTAGCCTGGGATCCGAACCCTCGACCCTTGGTATACTAGGCAGGCGCGCTATCAACTACACAAGTCCGAGGGCGTAGGGTACATTTGATCAAGATGTAAAATTTATAAACAGAAAAATATTTATATTTTGTTACCATGGCAACCATTTCTCCTATCTATCCTATGAAGTACAAGAATAAAGTGGCAAAATGAGTATTTTACCGGAGGTCAAATGTAAAAATAAAAAAAAAAAAAAAAATGGCAAAATGAGAATATACATTTTAAAGAGCATCTAAAAAATAATTGTTTTTTGAATTTCAATCAAAACCGTTGGAGCAAATTTTGAGAAAATCGAAAAAAAACCGAAAACTATATCAATAAAGTACTACTACTTTTTAGCCGATTTTGATCAAAAGCTTATTTTCACGCCCTAGGTGGGTGTCTAACTTAAATATAAAATTTCTACCTCCTAGCTCATTCCTTCATGCTTTAAATTGAACGCAGACACATACACAATCCATGTCGCGAAAACCACTTCTTTTGATTCAGTGGACCTCAAAACGGGTATATCCATCAAAATCTCGACATCCGAATTTTTGACATGAATTCAATCTTTCTCTCTCTATATATATGAATATTGACATATACTTATGTAGTTAAAAGAAAGTAAAAATTATAAGCTAATTTGACTCTCAATTGAAAGGTGTTATAATTAAAAGAATGATATTTATAAAGTTTTTTTTTTATTTAGCTTTTCTTTTTTTTTTTTAAATAAAACATTTTTTTTTTTTAATTTTCACAAACATAAAACATAAAATGAAAATGCAAATTTTTTTTTATTAAACGTAAAAAAAAAAAAAAACAATTAAATTGAAATGAATTTCCAAAAATTGTTAAATATTTCACATATACAATTTTGCTATATATTTATCTAATATGCGCTTTTTAAAGTGCTAAAATTATTATAAAAGATAGAAACAAGATTATGGCAATTAGGATTATCACGGAACAATGAGACGCACCCCCTCAGTTTGAGCTTCCATCTCTATTTTGTAAGAGAACAATTTAGAAACGAAATATGAGCAAATTTAAAAGTTTTTTGTTTTTGACACAAAACAAATGCAATAATTTTTCGGATATATTGAGGTCTTAATATGCCACCCTAGTTATCTTTTAGGCTGAACGCACACCAATTGAGCAAAACGCTCTTGGACAAAACGTTTTGTCCAAGACCAAAGTCAACGCACACCGATTAGGCAAAATGTTTTGCCATTGAGCGTTTTTCTCAATCGGTGTGCGTTGGCAATGGACAAAATGTTCGGCCATTGAGCAAAACGCTCAATGCCAACGCACACCGATCGAGCAAAAGGCTTTGTTCAATGATATTGAATCATCCTCAATTGTGTTTTGCCTACTCGGTGTTCGTTGACCTATAGAAGAGCATTGAAAAAAAAAAAACAATTTTAGGTACGATTAGTCAAAAACGTTTTGTCCAAGAGCGATTTTGCTCAATTGGCAAAACATTTTGCTTAATTCCGACCAAACGCTCAATGGCAAAACATTTTGTTCAATGATGTCGAATCATGCTCAATTGGGTGCGTCCAGTCTTAGCCATGCTATTATCTGTTGCAAAAAGAAGAGTTTACTTTCTCTCTTTAGAGAATGAGAAAAAACTCCCTTAGCTTATGCATCCAATGCAGACATTACTGTGTGGTTGGTTGCTTTTATCAATTTGTAGGCAAAATTTTTTAAATGCATCTTTTAAAAATTTAATTAAAATTATTTATTTATTTAATCTTTCTGATTAAAGACTGTGTATGGATATCTAAAATTTATAGTGATATTTTATTCATAAATTTAATAATAATTGCCAGGAAGGAGTCCTATATCACAGTTGGTTGTCTATCCAGTTTATGGAAATTGTTTTTGTAAAAAAATCACATTAAAATCACTTAAAAAAATATTTTTTTTAAAAAAAAAAAAAATTGTATCATATTTCATTTCCATTTTCTCTTTAGATTACTAAACGTAAAGTAATTACCTTTACACGGAAATTAATTTTTTTTAATTGTATTTTAATCATGGTATTTTTACTTTTTTTTTTAAATCAAGATATATTATTTAAAAAATATTGTCTTTAATTTTTTTTTTTTTTTTAGATAATTTATTATTCCAATTTAAATAAAAGATGTAGAGTTATATTAATTTTAAAAAAATGCATAGATTAAAATAATAATCATATTATTACCACTCTCCTTCTTCCGTCATTTGTGTCAGACCTGACACGTTGTGGTTACTCTGAAGAGTTACTTTCATGGGAATGATACTGAGGTGGGTTCTTGTTTCCTTCCTCTGGAGGAGGCATCTCAAATAGAGTTGGATAATTTTTACTTTCTTTTACTTATGTATATATGTAATATGCAGTATATATATATATATATAGAGAGAGAGAGAGAGAGAGAGAGATAATTGGATTCATGTCAAAAGATTTTGAGACCACTTTACTCTTGTACTTCATAGGAAAGATAAATGGTTACTATGGTAACAAAATATAAATATTTTTCTATGTTTATAAATTTTACATCTTGAAATTCGAATGTACCGGAAACTAAATATATGTCGACACGAAAAATTTGATGCGACCAGTCACACCAGATTTTTTAAATATAAAATAAAAATCTTATCGGTCTTCGAGGGAAGGCAGGAATGGGTTTATTATAAACCAAAAAGAAGTTGATCCCTTTGATTATTAAAAGCCAATAAGTCATTAAAGTGATTTTTTTAATGGAGGTGGTTTTTTCTTTATATAATTTTGATAAGATTAAAAAAAAAAGAGGGAATGTCTCTTATTTGGTTTTGTAAGAGTGTTTTTTAATTACATCTGGAATCTTTTTTTTTTGTTGAGTCTTATTCATTGGTGTGTGCAGAGAGGGAATGGGGTGGTTGTTTTGTGTAGGGCTGTTTCGAGTGCGGGGGCGGAAGGGCCGTAGGGCCAGCTGCCTCTTGTATTATGCATTCATGGAAAAGAAGCAGGCAAGCAGACGGGTGGGCTACCCTAGCCATATTGGAGTAGTAGGATGCGATGCGGGTCTGTCTCTATGGAGAGTGTCTCTCTCACTCTCTATACCCTCTATACAGCCTGCGCCCTTCGCGGCATTCCTCGCCCTTAGGAATCAATTAAGCCGTCCCCCGCAGCTACCGCCACCACTGCTGCTCCTAATTATCCCCATTTATTGATATTTTCATGCTACTCTCATCATATCATTTTTTTTTTATATTTTCAAAATGACCACATTTTATATTGATTGAATTAGTTGAGTGGGAAATGATATTAAATGACAAAATTTGCAATATCAGAGATAAATATTTCGAGGCGATCATTACAATTATTCGTATTGCTCGTGTACATAAATGGGAAGTGGAAGCGAATCAAGCTTATACTATATATTTGAAAAAAAAAAGGAAAAAATAAAAATAAATAAATGGTAGACTAACAGAGAGCGAACAATCGACATTTGATCTATGAATTTGGACTCCCCAAGATTCAGAGGTTTTTTGTTTTTTTTTATTTAATTTAATAATAGAATGGATTTTTGTTTACCCAATTAAATAAGAACAATCCCACGGCTATTGTCAAAAATCTGGTGTGATGGTCGCACAACACACAACTTTCTCTTACCTTCGGTAATCGAAAGTTGTGATCTGTGCTTGTCACACCAGATTTTTTGTGTCGACATATATTTAGTTCCCGACAGTACGGAACATATGAATTCAGATGTAAAATTTATAAGTATGGGAAAATATTTATATTTTGTTATCATGGCAACCATTTCTCCTATCTTCCCTATGAAATACAAGAGTAAAGTGGTCTTCAGAAGATTTCAATCACAAAATGAGAATATACATTTTAAAGAGCATCTTTTGAATTTAAAAAAAAATCGTTGGAGCAAATTTTGAGAAAATCGAAAAAAACTGAAAAAGTACATCAGTAAAGTACTAGTATTCTTTGGTCGATTTTGATTAAAAGCTTATTTTTCCGGTCCCGGGAGGTGTTTAACTTAAATATAAAATTTCAGCCTCATAGCTCAATTCCTTCATGCTTAAAATTGAACACACACACACACACACACACACACACACACACACACACACACACACACACACACACACACACACACACACACACACACACACACACACACACACACACACACACACACACACACACACACACACACACACACACACACACACACACACACACACACACACACACACACACACACACACACACACACACACACACACCACGACCATGTCGCGAAAACCACTTTTTTGGATTCAGGGGACCTCAAAACTTGAAGATCCATCAAAATCTCGACATTGAATTTTTGACATGAATCCAATACTTTCTCTCTCCTCTCTCTCTCTCTCTCTCTCTCTATAAAATATATATATATTACATATATACATAGGTAAGAGAAAGTAAAAAATAATAATTACATGGACAGAGCGAAAAAATCTGGGTTATCCGTGTTCTGTCAATTCATCTCAATGAATCGGGTCCGGATAATCGAATTCCAACCGTAGAAATAAGCTATATTCTTTATTTAATAAATTGTCAATTGATTGAGTCAGTATTCCCTAAAATTATAACCTTTTTTGGGATCTATTAAATACAATATTTATTGCGAATGTGTTGATAAAAAATGAATAGTTATATAATAAGACTGGCCTAGATATAAATATATCCATACTCACAACGTCAATGATATACTCGTACATATATAAAAAATAAATAAACTGACTGGCGTTTATAATAGCCACAAAAAATCATCACATAACCGTATAATAAGTACACAAAAACATTGAAAAACTTTTTTATTAACTATATACAGTAAATAAATGGATGGATGCATTTTGAAATTAAAAAACTAAAGTTCTTAATTAATTAACTTATTAATTATTCAATTTAAAAAATTCATAAAAAAATTTGTAGGCTAGTTAAATATAGTTAAACCTGAACCTTTTATATTTTTCATAGATTTTAAATGGGAAAATTGATTTATTTTATAAACTAATCCTTCCGCGTTGGACTAGAATAAAAAGATAGCCTGTCGGCAAGTTAAGGTTCGAGTCCAGGCGCAATTTGCACAATCAAACGCTAACTCATCTCGCAAATTATTCCATATCTTAAACTATATATTGTCTTTAGAATTTCAAAAACCCTCCTTTTTTTAAACAAAGCTCTAACTTGAATTTATTTATTTATTTTTTTAATTTGTTTAAGGTCTTTTTCGGCATTTGAGTCCATTTAGACCCCATCCCTATTTATTCCAATTTATTGGTATTCAATTCAATTGAAATAAATTTTTCGTTTGGGACGGGATGCGCACCAAAAGCTAATACTCTACATCTGTCGCATAGGTCAAGTCTAACTTGTTAAAATTTTTTTCTACAGAATTTTATAATCAATATTAATTTATACTAGGCTTCAGTAGAAAATAATTTTCTATTACAATTTTTTTTACTTCTAAAATATCTACTACTATTTACATTGTTATCGAGCGAGGATTTTGTTGAATTCTGTTTCCAATTTTCGAGCTATAGCTGATGGGAGTCATGAATTTTTAAGTTTCAAATGCCAACTGAAGCGAAAAGGGCTTTAACAGACAAAATTGGGAAAATAAGACATTATAAAATTCACTCGTATGGCAAATACGCAATCGGCTCTTTAGAAATAATAATGAGAAATTGTTTCATAAAGGGGAAAAAAATTAGTTATAGAAAAAAAAAAAAAAAAAAATTAAATAGGTTTGTATTTATTTATTTATTTATTTATAGAAAATCTAATATGAATATATCGACTCTAGTTTCCATTCAGCGCCAATTTTATTTACTCAAAACATTAAAAAAAAAAAATCTATATCCTCTCGATAATGAAATTTAAAAATCCAATTTTTAATTATAATACTTTATAATAAAAAAAATATTTAATTATCAAAACGTCATTTTCTCTTGAATAATTAAACTTTGAGGATTATGAAATTTATACTTTTATCAAATAATACCTATAATAATGAAATGAATACAGTAAAATAAAAATATTAATAAAATGTTAAATATTTTCATTTACCCCCCCCCCCCCCCCCCCCCCCCCCCCATTATTAATCACATTTTGATTAGAATAAAAATTACAGGGCGTCACAAAATATTGTTTTTTTTTTTTTTTTAGAAATATTGATTACTTTATAATAAATAAATAAATAAATAATGTTTAAATATTCATTAAGATTATGAATAAAGAATACTGTTTTTTTTTCTATCTGGTCTAATAATTGACTGAAATATTGGCTTTTTTTTAAGAAATCATATCAGAACCTTATCCTTTTTTTGATTAAAAATTCAATCCATGAAGTGTGAAAATTGATTAAAACAATATATCATGTATAATGGAAAAGGATGTTGAGATTTAAAAATAAAATGAACACACGAAGAAGACTGCTACCAAGATCGTTATCAAGCAAGGAAGGTCAAATAAGAATAAGATCCTCTAAAAAATAAGGGTGGCCTGTAGGCAAAATAAAAATATTAATTCACTCAAAAATACAGAATATATTATAGAGTGCTTCACTTCATAATGGGAAAAAGGAACTGTGAAATTAATTTATAAAATTACATTATTTGAAAAAAAAAAAAAAAAATGTGAGATTTCACAAATTCTCTTTGCTCACTGGAAGGAAGGCAACCCAAATGACCGTCTGTAAGATTGAAACGGAATTGTTCCATTGCAATCTCGTCAAAAACTTTTCTTGGAGCAATTAAATAATAAATACATGTATTTTGTCGTTTGGGCTGTCTATCTTCTAGGGGGCTAAACACTTCAGATTTAGTTTTATATCTGATTTTGTTTAATATTTAATCCTCTCTTAAAAAACTTAATTTCTTCTTTTATGATTGAAGACTTTTGTGACTTTTCTATATTTTTTTTCGCGAAAAACATTCACACTTTTTCCCATTCACACTTTGGAATCCAAATGGCTTAAATAAAATCATCGGACTGCCTGGGATCCGAACCTGCGACCCTCGGTATAGAAGAACCAAGTCCTCAGGCTTAGTGTAGGGGTTCCAAAGGGATTGTACCTAATTTTGGTTGGATAAAACAAAATAATTTTTTTACGAAATAAATTATAAAAATTCAACTTCGCGATTTTGAAGATTCTTAACGTTTTAGAACAGTCTGAATAAAAAAAGAAACATTTTTGGAATTGTCCGTGTGTGTGTTTGTACGTGAACAAGATATATAGAAAAAGCAACGAGCTAATTCGATATGTTGATCTATATAAACTTTGGGATAAATATGAGTCAATCAGAGATAAAGTACTTACCTTTACAAGTTTTTTTCAGAGATTTTTTGTCACATGATAAATTAATTTATCTATTATTCTGAAGAAAATAACAAATGGGTCTTACCTCTAACCATTAAGTCAGAGATAGAGAGTTCGCACCCGAATCAGGTGAAAAAAATTTATTTCAATTGAATTGTGTACCAATCAAAAAAAAAAAAGGGACATGGTATAAAAGGCCTCAAATGCGAAAAAGACAAACAAATTTAAAAAAAGCTTTTTTCGACCAACTTTATTGAATGAAAATAAAACTGACCTTTCGGTCCTAGATTGGAATCATCTTCAGGCTTGTTGTTTAATCAAAATAACCTTTATAAATTAAAATGTATTACGTTTTTTATTTTTCATAAGGTGCCAAAAGCTTCAAGAGAAACATTATTAATTTATTATTAGAAGTTTTTTATAGAACAAGGAAGCCGAGATAGAGTTTAAATATTTATAAAAATTTTCATATGAAATAAATATTCAAAAGATTTTCTTCTTTCTACCCCCTAAATTTTTTTAAAATAAGGTATACTTGTCTTTTTGTTCATATTTTTCCTTTTATCTGTAGGGGTTCTGTAAACATATCTCTTCTCTTCTCTATCTCTAATCTCTATTCTTTCTTTCTCTATATCTATAACGAGAACTCTCTGACTGACTGAACTGAAACTCATTTTTTCTTAAAATCTAAAAATGTATTGTCGAAGAAGTATCTGTACCCAAAAAATAACTCTTCCTAATTTGATGTACAAAGAAAAAAAAAATCAATCTTGAAATACGAGTGGGAATATTTTAAATTTAATAAAAAAAAAAAATAATTTTTCACTTCTCCTATGGAGTTAATTTTTTTATATTAAATTTGAAATTAATTACACACGGTTTAACAAACAAAAAAGAAAAAAAATTTTTATTGATTCCCATCTGGTTTATATGTATTTATCTGTATTATTTATGGGCACAAAATATAATTCAATTTTCATGTCATAAACCGTAGTCTGTGTATTTTCGTTGTGAAAACAAAAGTAATAAATAAATCTCTTCCAATTACATTTACATAGACTATATAATTAGTGAAATATGAAAAGTTAATATAAATAATAGACATTTAAAGCTAGATATTTTAAAGAAAATACATAAAAAAATTTTGGTCTTTTCTTCTAATGAATGGAGGGAGTCAAAGATGAAATAAAAATTTTATTTCGACTTATCGTCTACATTTTTGACAACTAATCCCTTCCATTTGAAACTTTTTTAATTTCAGAAATGTAATTTAGCCTGCTTTGGTCATTTGAGATATTATTATTTAACAAAGCTGTGTTATTTATTGGCCATGGCCCCCGGGTGTCGAACCCCGGATCTCCAGCCTTTCCGGGTCATAGGCGTGCTGTCCATTGAACCAGGCCACCGGACTCTATTATTATTTATTTTCAAACGTTGAGAAAGATGCATCTATAGCTGGCGTTCAACAGCCTTCTTCCTTTGGGCCACCAATCCAAGGAATAAGCGCGACTTGTCTAGCTGTTCTTTTCCCCAGGCCAATTGAAATTTGAACATTGAGACAAAAGTATTAAATGTCAATAAATAGAAACAAAATAAGCGAAAGTAAAATTTGTTTTATTTCTTCTGTTAATTAACAAAACTAGAATAAATATAGAAGGAACCGGAGAATAGAATAAATACTATTTTTCTTACACAATTGAAAAATTTATAAAAATACATTGATCCCATGCTTGATAATTAAAATCAATAAAAAATTAACACTTTGAAATTTCACCTAGAACAATTTTCTTTCACTAATAAATGTTAAACATTTTTAATTATAACAATGCTGCTTTTTTTACTCTCTTATAATTAGTACAATCATTATAGACTATCAATCAAAAGAGATATATATATCAAACTTTTCTTAAATATAAAAAAAAATCTCAAAAAGCCAATTTGGATGATGAACATTCCAAGTCAACTTAATCATTAATGGCGTAGTTATTGGGGATAAAAGCGTTTAGAGCCAAGAAATTAAAGCACAGGCCCAGAAATTTTTGATAAACAACGGACCATAAATTAAAGATGAAAAATATTTGAAATAATCCAAAAACATGATAAAATCATGTCCGTAATTTAAAGTTTATTTGTTTTAATGACGATTGCTTGATTATAGAAGAATAGACTATCATCATCTGGACTTTTTTTTTGAAAAATGCTCCCAAAATTACAAATTTCATCTCGCACTCTAAATGTTTAGAAAATATACAATCAAATTAATTTTTTCTTTTATTTTGTTCCAGGTAGGAATCTTCATCTTCGTTATTTATGCTCTTAGTCGTAAGTACAAATACATTCATATTATTTCCGAGAGAATCTGAATGCGATTTAACAACGCTCCAAGTTAAAAAAAAAATTTAACTTAACTTTGTAGAGCAGCCGAAGAATAAATAAACTAATACTAATTTTTTTTTTAACTGTTCTTTAATGATTACTTTATAATCTGTTGCTGAAACTATTTGACTTTATATTATAAATAGAGAGCGCAAAAAAGTCTCTTATTTTGAGAAAAAAGTCGCCTAAAAGGACAAATTATTTAATTGGACTTTGCAGCCAAGGGATTAAATAAAAAACTTTTATTTAATTAATTAACCGTCGACGTTTCGGTCGCAAATCACGACCTTCCTCAGGACGATTAATTGTTAGAATTCAAGGTTAACAGTATTATGCTCAATTTAATTATCATTGTAAATTATACAATATTTATTTGGGCTATATGTATTAAGAGCAAGTCACTCACTCTTAATACATATAGACCAAATAAATATTGTATAATTTACAATGATAATTGAACATAATACTGTTAACCTTGTATTCTAACAATTAATCGTCCTGTGGAAGGTGGTGATTTGCGACCGAAACATCGACGGTTAATTGATTAAATAAAAGTTTTTTATTTAATCCCTTGGCTGCAAAGTCTCCTATACCCAATTCAAAGTCTACAGCCACTTCTCATCAATAATTTTTTAAGCTGTCAATTATATGAATAAGCAAATGAAATAGAGACATCTCTAAATGAGAAGATATGACGTCACTTTAATTAAAACTAAGAAAAATATTGCAAATTTACAAGAAAGTTAGGATCGAATTATCTACAAAATAGATGGATAATAGGCCATATGCAAATTATATTTTTTTCTGGCCTAATAATTGAAAAAATCTGGTGTGACTGGCGCACAGCACACAACTTTCTCTTACCCTTCGGTAAGAGAAAGTTGTGCACCGTGCTGGTCACACCAGATTTTTTGTGTCGAGATATATTTAGTTTCCGATAGCACCTTAGTTTCAAACTTGCATTTTAAATGTTGACTGCTTCAAATAAACTATGGTTATTTTTCAAAATTTTAATCTCATATTTGGACATTTTATACACAATATAGAATCGTAAATAAATACAAAATTTCATAAGAATTGGAAAAAAAAATTTTAAATGCCTAAAAAGTTCTAAAAGGGGACCCCCTTTTGAATCGAAATTAACATACAAATCCCTATAGGAAATTAACATTGTTCCTATGCGAAGATAAGGTGGAAAGGGAATTTAAAAAGAGTAGAGAGAGACGATAATGTTTGCAAGTGAGAGAGAGACATATATGTTTTCTTTGAAACAATTAAAGACACAAATAAATTTAAAAAAATGGGAATTTAAATAATAATTGATTTTTAATCTAATAAAAAGAAAAAGATTTAAATTCCGTTACCATGGCAACCATTTCTATCTTTCCTATGAAGAACAAGAGTAAAGTGGTCTTCAGAAGATTTCAACGGCAAAATGAGAATATACATTTTAAAGAGCATCTAAAAAATAGTTCATTTATGAATTTTAAAAAAATCCTTGGAGGGAATTTTGAGAAAATCGAAAAAAACTGAAAAAGTACATCAGTAAAGTACTAGTACTTTTTGGCCGATTTTGTTCAAAAGCTTATTTTGAGATTCTTCAAAGGTACCTAAGTTAAATATAAAATTTCAATCCGCTAGCTCAACTCCTTCATGCTAAAAATCTGTCCACACACACATACATACATACACACAGACACACATACATACACACACACAGACCAATTTGCGGGACCCACTTTTTTTGGACTCAGGGGACCTCAAAACATGTATATCCATCAAAATCTCGACATCGAATTTTTGACATGATCGCAATACTTTCTCTCTCTATATATTTCATATATAGGGTACGAGAAAGTAAAAATGAATTAAATTTTTACTCTAAGATGCTTTATAAGTATAATTAAAAAAAAAATCTGGTGTGACTGGCGCACAGCACACAACTTTCTCTTACCCTTCGGTAAGAGAAAGTTGCACACTGTGCTGGTCACACCAGATTTTTTGTGTCGAGATATATTTAGTTTCCGATAGCACCTTAGTTTCAAACTTGCATTTTAAATGTTGACTGCTTCAAATAAACTATGGTTATTTTTCAAAATTTTAATCTCATATTTGGACATTTTATACACAATATAGAATCGTAAATAAATACAAAATTTCATAAGAATTGGAAAAAAAATTTTAAATGCCTAAAAAGTTCCAAAGGGGACCCCCTTTTGAATCGAAATTAACATACAAATCCCTATAGGAAATTAACATTGTTCCTTGCGAAGATAAGGTGGAAAGGGAATTTAAAAAGAGTAGAGAGAGACGATAATGTTTGCAAGTGAGAGAGAGACATATATGTTTTCTTTGAAACAATTAAAGACACAAATAAATTTAAAAAAAATGGGAATTTAAATAATAATTGATTTTTAATCTAATAAAAAGAAAAAGATTTAAATTCCGTTACCATGGCAACCATTTCTATCTTTCCTATGAAGAACAAGAGTAAAGTGGTCTTCAGAAGATTTCAACGGCAAAATGAGAATATACATTTTAAAGAGCATCTAAAAAATAGTTCATTTATGAATTTTAAAAAAAATCCTTGGAGGGAATTTTGAGAAAATCGAAAAAAACTGAAAAAGTACATCAGTAAAGTACTAGTACTTTTTGGCCGATTTTGTTCAAAAGCTTATTTTGAGATTCTTCAAAGGTACCTAAGTTAAATATAAAATTTCAATCCGCTAGCTCAACTCCTTCATGCTTAAAATCTGTCCACACATACAGAAACACACACACACATACATACATACATACACACACACAGACCAATTTGCGGGACCCACTTTTTTTGGACTCAGGGGACCTCAAAACATGTATATCCATCAAAATCTCGACATCGAATTTTTGACATGATCGCAATACTTTCTCTCTCTATATATTTCATATATAGGGTAAGAGAAATTAAAGAAATAGAGACATCTCTAAATGAGAAGATATGACGTCACTTTAATTAAAACTAAGAAAAATATTGCAAATTTACAAGAAAGTTAGGATCGAATTATCTACAAAATAGATGGATAATAGGGCATATGCAAATTATATTTTTTTCTGGCCTAATGTCCTATTGAAAAAATGAATTACATTTTTACTCTAAATTTTATATTAAAAAATTCATTTTTGTAAAAAAAAGTTTTTTTTTTAAACATTCACACTTTTTTCCATTCACACTCACATTCACGCTCCCCACACACACATACACATTTGGTATCCAAATGGCTTAAATAAAATCATCGGACCGCCTGGGATCCGAACCCTCGTCTTTTGGTATAGAAGGTTAGCACGCTAACCCCTAGATCAAGCCCGCGGGCAAAAAAAAGTTGCAAAAGACGTTTTTCAAAATTACAAAATACGTTTAATTTATTTTTTCATTAAACTATAGATAAAAAAATATTTGACTTTATTAAAGACCTGTATTTAAACTCCGTGACTGTGACTATATTTATATACAATAAATTTTCCGATGTATATCTGCGATCGATTAACGTTCCTCCCATCCAGCAATTCTTTGCTTAATGTGAACAATCCTGCGGCTGGTGTCGTTTACTCTAATTATATTAATAATTTGGATTATTTAAAACAATTGTTAGTATAATAAATTCTTTATGGCCTAAAATGTTCATAATCTAAGAGACCGTAGTTCGCGTCTCGTTCAATGCGATAAAATCTATTCACTTAATTCAATTAACAACCAATTGAATAAATTAAGAATGAAAACGGCATTAATATAGTTAATTAAATATGTCTATTCCAATAAAATTTCTTTAGAATTATTTCTCTTGACAGCCCTGGCTCGGTGGTTGCATAACCACCAGGCGCCGCTCACTTTACTCAATTTTTTTCAAAAACTGTTTTTTATTTTCATTTTTAAATTTCAATAATTTTTTTCTATTTTCATGGAATGCAGAGTTTTTCTATATGTGATTTCTAGCTACACTGTTAATCATTTCATTCACATATGTCACAAAGAACGTTGACAAAGTGTCGCTCGAATAATCAATTAAATTCTTACTCTCTTTGAATATTTATTTCGAAATCTTTCCAATTAACGGAAATAATTAAAAAAAAAAAAAAAAAAACGAATCGATATAAGGGATAAAAAAAAAATGATCGCTTCAATGAATGAATAAATGATAAATTACATTTTTCTTTAGCTTAAAAGTTTAAGTAGAGGATGAAAAAAAGAGTGACGGGGGCAGAGGCATGGGAGGGGGGGGAGGATCATTTTTTTTATATTTCATCTCAAAGGATTATTAATTTTGACATTTTGTCACGGTAATCTGTTGTAAGTCTTGAAAGTGATTAGAAGTTAAGAGTGGATTGAAGGAGTTGTTATCCCCGACGTCCATGTTATTTTCGAGATTTCCGTCTTGGCATCGTTAACTGTCATACCAAATGAGACCATAATCCGGTTGAATTGTTATGACCTCCTTCGTCTATTTACTTGCACTTCTCCCTAAACCGGACATCAAATTCATACACGAAGAGATTATTATTATCATTATTATTACTCTAAAATTCAAAATCAAATTTATTTATTATTAAATTGTTATAATTAAAGAAATAGTAACTTCGAAATAAAGGAAAAATAAAAGAAAATTTCAGCCATTAATTCATAGCTACGTTTCAGTATCCTGATAAAATAAATTCTCCCCAATTAGGAAGGGCATCTGTGTGAAAATCCTCAATAAAAACGATTTGTTTAAGTAAATGAAATTTTATTATGGAATTTGTTTTGAATAAAAAAAGTAATTTATTATTTCTCTTGATCTTGTTGTACTTTACAATCATTAAAGAAAAAATTTGCAAACAAATTTACAGGTTTAGGGATGGAAAAGGCGCTCGAAAAGTAGCAATTTTCGATTTTGAAATTTTTCTATTCTCGGAATCGATTAATCATTTCTGAAAGTTGACTTTTAGCTATAATAGAAACAAATGAAAAAATTTTTTTTTTATTCAAAAGCTCGGTTGAGTTGAAACTCTCAAAATGAAAATCCCCCCCCTAGGGAAGATAGGGTTTAAACATCACTTATGATATATCTACAAAAAATAATAGTGATAGAAGTTTTTGAGACCCGAGCGTGATACAGTATTTAAAAAAAAAGGTTTTTGTTTCACTGTAGATAACCTAATTGACCAATTCACTAATAGATTTGTAATTAGGAGGAGCAAAATAATCGATTAATCCGTTCCATTATTCACCGATTATCGATTATTAGACATAAGGACCCGTATTATCTAAATTCTGATTATTTTTTTAAATAATCGATTAATCGATTATTTCTCATAGCCAATTTTTGGGCAAACAATGCGTTTGAAAAGATGGGATGAGACTCGTATACTAAAAAAAAAGTAAACTGTTTTCACCAGAGGGAAAAAATGGAAATTTGACGCAAAAAATTTTCGCAAGAGGAAAATAAAATTTCGTTTTAATAAAAAACAAGGTTAAATGATTTTCACGGGAGGAGAAAATGGAAATTTCGCTAGAGAAAAAAAAAAGGTATCGATTATTTTTCATAATCGATAATCTATTTTTTTTCCATAATCGCACACCCCTAATTGAAATAACTGTTTGAGAAAAAGAAAGGCATGAGGGGTTAGTTGTGGAGCAAATAATCCATTTGTCGTTTTGGTTGCCTACATTTCAGCAAGTAAAAACGAATGAATTCTAACATCTTAAGTCTTTCTATTCATAGGAACATATTTTCATTTTTTTTTTCAACAAATATTACTCTATTTTAAGAGAGTATAATGACCACTTGTAATATTTTCATAAAAAAAAAAAAAAATATCTAGTTGATTCGTTCTTTCAATTCAATTTAAAATGAAGCTTCTGCATCTTGTTCTATGTTTAACATTCTTGAAAGGCGTTTCTTGATCCTCCCACTTCCTGTCAGATTGAGGGGTGGAGTGAGAGGTGGGGGCATCCCAACAACGCTGCTATAAATAATTATAATGATTATGTTTGAGGTTTTTTTTTTCATCCATTCATCACAATCTCTCTCACTCAATGAAATCAAATACGCATATATTTTTTTTTACAATATATACAAATCATTCATTAATTTTATTTTTTTCAACATGAACTTCCTTTCTTACTCTTATTATATAATTCGGTCTGTTCGTTGCAAAAAATTTTAAATTTTGATTCTTTTCAAGGGCAGATCCAAAGGAATTTTTCGGAAGGGGTAATCTGGTGTGACTGATCGCATAGCACACAACTTTCTTTTAAAGTTGCATCCTGTACTTATTTACCAGTTTTTTTGTACCGAAATAGATTAGAACAATCACCCCGACAGACAATTTTGAGAAAACCATTTTTTTTGAAATCAGAGACTCTCAAAACGAGTATTTCCATCAACGACATCGAATTTTTGACACAATCGCAATATAGATATTATATAGATAAGAGAAAGTAAAAAAGATATAGCCCTACAAATCAAATTGTTAAGTATTAATTTTTAAAATATTTAAAAGTTAATTTCCAAAAAAATATTTTCTCAAATCTGGGGGAGGGGGGAACTATCCCCCTTTGCCTTCCTCCCTATATCAGCCCTTGATTATTTTAGATCAAAATTTATGATATAATAAATTACATTGAATTTTTTCAAATTTTTCAATTAATAATTTTAAAACAACAAATATTTTTTAATAAAAATTTGTAGAAAATATACATAGGTAAATTCAATTAATAGGTAACTAATTTAAATTTTTTGAAAAAGAATTAAGTATTGATTTCTTTTTAAGACTCTTGTCAGACTCTTACGTATAAAAGTACGTCATCAGTTAGAGAATGAGGAAAGTGAATTTTTAAAGATAAGAGAAATTTTGTATTTTTTTTCCAGTATAATAAGACCTATAAAAATATTAGAAGTTCGTTATGGTGGCATACCGTACGCGTATTCCATAGTATTCTTAAATTTTTTTCTTTTTAAACTTATTTTCATTTTATATTATTGTAAACCCTCCGCCATGGTCGAGAGGTTAGAGGTGTTGACAAATGTCAATATTGATAACCTAAAAGCAAGGGGACTAGGTTCGGACCCCAGGCAGTCTGATGATTATTTATTTAAATCTTTTGGATTCCAAATGGTGTAAATAAATGTCTGGATCATTTAATTAATTTTGAAATTTCCCTGATTTTTATAAAAAAAAAAAAAAAAAAAAAACCTTTTATATAAATAATCGTTCAATAAATAAATTTTTGTTAAAAGAATTTTTTTATTTATTTATTTTATTTTATTTTTTTTTTTCAAATTATTTCTTTAATTAATTTCACGTTTTTGAAATGTACATCATACCAAATATTTCAAATAAAAAATCATCACCATTGGTCTCTTTTATGATAGCTACATTTAAATAAAATAAAAATTCCTTATTTTATTTAATTGATGAAAACAAATTAAAATCGATTCACTAACATTGAAAACGTTTCTTTTTTTTTTTAACACATCAATTTCAATATAAATGTAAATGTTAAAAAAAAAATGGTGAAAAGTCCTAGAGGTTTGATATTAGAATTAAATGTACATGTTTTTTTTTTTTTTTTTTTTTAATTTCAATAACGTTTGTTTAAGCAAAATGAATGATTGATTAATCTTTAAAAAAAATTCTGATATTATAATTTCTCATTCCCTTATAGTGTCAATATTTGTTGAGCTACAATATTTGATATTATAATTACATTATTATAAAAGGTCTTATCAATAAGTAAATAGGATTTCGGTTTTTTTATTATTAGACTATATAGGCCATACTAATTCATCTTTAAATGAGTTCCCCCCTCTCCATATATACGCCCTGATACATATCCTTAATAATACTGTTTAAATGTATTTGTTTGAAAAGGATTTCCAATGCTTTTGTTTCTTTAGTTATTGACGATTTATTAGAAGAATGAGGTGTTTCTGAAGTTCTTTTTAACTGGGAATTTTTAGCCCTTAGGTCGTTATATCGATAATTTTCAGTAGGCCTACGTCACAAATTTCTTCTTTTCAAATCTCAACCCGAGTTGGAATAGTGCAACAGTGAAAATTTTTTTATTTCTGCCTTTTATCCAGAAACAATAGAACCAAATTTACATTTTTTTACAAGCGAAAACATAATAGACCCGAGTAAAAATGATTAAAAATGATCGAGGGATCCACACGCCCGCAGCAGGTCTGCATAGTGAACCTTTAGGCACACACAGGGATACACACGCCCGCACCAGGAACACACATTTTTCTTTTGGTCACTTTCGATCTACTGTGTGTGTTCTTGGTGCGGGCGTGTGTATCCCTGTGTGTGCCTAAAGGTTCACTATACAGACCTGCTGCGGGCGTGTGTATCCCTCGATCATTTTTAATCATTTTTGCAAAAAAATCGAAAAATAAATAAAGATAAAGAAAGAAATAGGATGCTGCAGAGGGTTTTACATAATCTTCCCAAAATTTTAAAAATGTAAAATATTGATGGTAAAAAATTTTCACTAGGCATATATAATTATAACTCATTCTTATGTTTTCAGACCTGATGATGGTCTTATTAATCGAACCTGAAAAAACTCCAGTTCACTTGTCTTGTTCGCGAATACTAATAATAAAATATAAATTTTTTTCTCTTTATTTTATTAATTAATTCTACATCATATACTTCAACATACAAAATAGAGTAAACCTTCATATTTTCAACCAGATAATTTTTTTGCCAATGGGGGGTATCACACATCTTTTCAAGAATAATAATATAATTAAACTTATTTTAGGCACTATTTAAAAAAAAAAATTTCTACGTATGTATTATTTTAATGAACAGTTTTTTTTCATGTCATCATCAATAAACAATAGGAAAAAAAAAAAATATTCTCTTTAATCAAATAAAAATACATACTATAATAATATGCACTACAAATATTATATGAAGAATTCTCTTATCGAAATATGCTGTCCTAATTTTTAATCCACTTTTATACACTTTGCCTTATTTTTTGTTTTCTTCTTTTAATAAAATATTACAAGATCAAAATCAAACCCTTTCCTATAAAGAAAAAGATATAAAAATGAAAACAAACAGAAAAATTAATCTTGTACATGTTTCGTGTAATTGGCAGAATGTTGAGTTGTTGATGACATATTTTTTTATCTCTCTCTGTGTGTGTGTCTATTTTGTGTCTTCGTGTGCAAATGTGCGAAACGACGAGACGTGTCAGGAATGAATGGATCCTCTATCCTCCATCTTCCCTTGGTGAGGACAAATAATGAATTTAAATGAAGCCAAGGACAAGGGCTTATTACTGCTGGCCAGCTTTTAATTAATAATAATTCTTTACTAAGTTAGATTCAATAATTATTAATTTTGAATTCCCATTTTTTTTTTACCTTTTATTAATATAATCGGTCAATATAACTTTGAACTGAAAAATTCAATTTTAATTTAATATAAGTAAATAATAAATTACGAAATTAAAAAAAAGACATGTTCGTATAAAACCAAATAAATTTTACTTCTGCATTTATAAGGCGAACGGTCAGACATCTTCCATGACAAGTTCTTTTAATAATAGAGTTATTGCACTTCTCAGTCAGTGTTTAAATAAATTATAATAATTTTAAATTATTATATTTACCTTAAATTCGTAAACAGAAAAAATGAGACACTAGCTGGAGTCGAACCCACGTTTTCTTGGGTTTTAACCTATAAACTCTTAGGAATTTAAGATTTCCAGTTGAATTATTTGGGATTAAAATCCTTATTTTCATTCAGCGGGTTTGTCAATCTGTTAGAATTACCACGCAAAGGATGATTTTTATTGAAATAGAAATAATTCTCCTTGCAATTTTAATTTTTACTTTCTCGTACCTCTATATAATGTTAATATATAGAGAGAGAAAGTATTGGATTCATGTCAAAAATTCGATGTCGAGATTTTGATGGATCTTCACGTTTTGAGGTCCCCTGAATCCAAAAAGTGGTTTTCGCGACATGGTCTGTCTGTGTGTGTGTCTGTGTGTGTCTGTGAACAAAATATCTCAAGAACGAAAAGAGCTAGGAAGTTGAAATTTTATATTTAAGTTAGGCACCCCCATGGGACGTGACACTAAGCTTTTGAACAAAATCGACCAAAGAGTACTAGTACTTTACTGATTCACTTTTTCAGTTTTTTTCGATTTTCTCTAAATTTGCTCCAACGATTTTTTTTTAAATTCAAAAATCAATTATTTTTTAGATTCTCTATAAAATGTATATTCTCATTTTGTGATTGAAATCTTCTGAAGACCACTTTACTCTTGTACTCATAGAAAAGATAGGAGAAATGGTTGCCATGGTATCAAAATATAAATATTTTCCCATACTTATAAATTTTACATCTTGAATTCAATTGTACCCTACTGTCGGAAACTAAATACATGTCGACACAAAAAATCTGGTGTGACAGCACAGTACACAACTTTCGATTACCGAAGGTAAGAGAAAGTTGTGTGCTGTGCGCCAGTCACACCAGATTTTTAATTTTGGGGTCTTTCCGAGTACAAATGGCTAAAAATGATCGAGGGATACACACGTCCGCGCAGGTCTGCTTGAGGGACACACAGGAATTTACACGTTCACACAGGGATACACACGCCCGCGCCACGGACACACAGAGAGGATCAAAAGTGACCAGAAGAAAAATATGTGTCCCTGTTGTGGATGTGTATATTCCTGTATGTCCCTCAAGGTTTACTCTACAGACCTGCTGCGGGCGTGTTGATCCCTCGATCATTTTTAATCATTTTTACTAGGGTTAAGAAATTTACCTTAAATTACCCTATTTTCTTAAAAAAAAAAAAAAAAAACAGCAAACAGTAAAAATGAAGTATTCTCAGGATCGTTGCTAGTTCAACTGATGCTGGATGGTGTTATAGATTTACAAAATTATATTTCATATATAATATGTGTATAATTCCCAATAACTGAAGATGGCCAAATAAATTCAGGCCGAAACGTCTTATTCTGGGAGTTTTATTGAACCTGGATCATTCCAATTTGGCTGATATCTCCATTCCTCAATTATAATCGCATCACAGCCACAACCTCAAAAACCAAAAATTATATTTCTACTTAAATTCTTAAGAGGTGCTTGGGTTATAGGTTAAAACACTAACGGGAAAATGTGGGTTCGACTCCCGCGAATGCCGCATTTTTTGACGTGACAACGTCTTACAAATCATGTGTCTATAGTGGCATGTTAGAGGGGCATGCACGAAAAAGTTTATTGGCTTGAATAACTCCTCTGTCTTAAGAGGTATAATTATGGGAAATATACGGTTAGAAAGAATGAGTTTTCAGCTAAAGAATTCACCATTTATTTTTTTCCTATCATTTTATTTTACCGCGCTGCGGTAAATTCTAATTTGAAAGTTTAAACTCCTGTAGATTCTGAACGGCTAATCAGATCAGACTAAATGGGATGTCATTTGGTGCAGAAAGAAAACCTCTAATAGAATAAATAAAAAAATCCCGAGTAATTAACTCAAAAATTGGTTTTTTCTCGAAAAACCTCATTTTTTAGACAAAAAAATATCGAAAAATAGCCCTACTTGTGCAACGCATAGCGACTTGACCATAAAAGCTACATTAAATCTAAATATAGTTTTAGAAAGAGTGGTTCAATACCCAGAGGTTATTTTTTCATTTTTTTGATATGACGTCATTTTACCGCATGAGAGCACTCGGCGGGATTTCGTTTTTCGAAATTTTAAACCCCTGTAGATTCCGAACGGCTAATCAGATCAGACTAAATGGGATGTCATTTGGTGCAGAAAGAAAACCTCTAATAGAATAAATAAAAAAATCCCGAGTAATTAACTCAAAAATTGGTTTTTTTCTCGAAAAACCTCATTTTTTAGACAAAAAAATATCGAAAAATAGCCCTATTTGTGCAACGCATAGCGACTTGACCATAAAAGCTACATTAAATCTAAATATAGTTTTAGAAAGAGTGGTTCAATACCCAGAGGTTATTTTTTCATTTTTTTGATATGACGTCATTTTACCGCATGAGAGCACTCGGCGGGATTTCGTTTTTCGAAATTTTAAACCCCTGTAGATTCCGAACGGCTAATCAGATCAGACTAAATGGGATGTCATTTGGTGCAGAAAGAAAACCTCTAATAGAATAAATAAAAAAATCCCGAGTAATTAACTCAAAAATTGGTTTTTTTCTCGAAAAACCTCATTTTTTAGACAAAAAAATATCGAAAAATAGCCCTATTTGTGCAACGCATAGCGACTTGACCATAAAAGCTACATTAAATCTAAATATAGTTTTAGAAAGAGTGGTTCAATACCCAGAGGTTATTTTTTCATTTTTTGATATGACGTCATTTTACCGCATGAGAGCACTCGGCGGGATTTCGTTTTTCGAAATTTTAAACCCCTGTAGATTCCGAACGGCTAATCAGATCAGACTAAATGGGATGTCATTTGGTGCAGAAAGATAACCTCTAATAGAATAAATAAAAAAATCCCGAGTAATTAACTCCAAAATTGGTTTTTTTCTCGAAAAACCTCATTTTTTAGACAAAAAAATATCGAAAAATAGCCCTACTTGTGCAACGCATAGCGACTTGACCATAAAAGCTACATTAAATCTAAATATAGTTTTAGAAAGAGTAGTTCAATACCCCCAGGGCTTTTTTTTCTTTTTTTTGATATGACGTCATTTTACCGCATGAGAGCACTCGGCGGGATTTCGTTTTTCGAAATTTTAAACCCCTGTAGATTCTGAACGGCTAATCAGATCAGACTAAATGGGATGTCATTTGGTGCAGAAAGAAAACCTCTAATAGAATAAATAAAAAAAATCCCGAGTAATTAACTCCAAAATTGGTTTTTTTCTCGAAAAACCTCATTTTTTAAGCATATGTCGCCCTTAATGGATAAAAGTTTGGCCACACCTGTCATATATTGTTTCAATGAAAATGTTTGAACATGTTTTTTTATGAAAACAAACTACTAGTAAAAAAAAAAAAAAAACAATACTTTCTCTCTTTATATTTCAATATAGGTAATTTTTTTGAAGTCAAGCAAAAGACGTTGTCACGTTAAAAAGCCACCGGCTGTGTAGAAGACACAGCCAACACCTAATTTTTTATTAATATTTACGATTCTTAAAATCACAAAATTTACTAAATTTTAGAAAAAATTATTCCCATTTCAGTATATAAATATCTTCAACTCAAAAAATTTTAAATAGTCGAATATTATTCACAAAATATTTCATTTAAATATTTTAACCCGATAAACCAGTATGTTGAAAGTCCCCGATACCCATCGGAACATGTTATATAAAATATAGGTAAACAATAAAACCTGGTGGCCAAATTGCTTATTTGAATTAAACAAAATTTTTTATTGTTTTGAAATAATGTTATTTAGCTGTTTTTCATGGGAAGAGAAATTTAAATTCTCTTTTAAAATTTTTGAATTTTTCTTGAAAATATCTGATAAACATATTTTTTTTTAAATTATTTTCCACCATCCTCCTGTATTTTATTGGTCTAGGTGTTTTTCATACAAAAATGTATTTATTGAAAATCGAATCGTTTGCTCTCTTTTTTTTTCATTGAATTTATGGTTTTTCGAGTACCAAAACGTCATTCAAACAATATTGCCTCTAGCGTTATCCTAAATATATAGCTGTACTTGGCATTAATAAAACTTATTGGTTTTAATTTTTTTTTTATCCGAAAATATACAAACAGCTAAATAGGCAGATGGAAATATAGAAAATTATTGGAAATATGAAATTTGGAGTAAATAATCGATTATTAATAATAATAATATTAGTAATATTTTTTCATATTAAGATAAAAACTTTTCTTCAATAAAGCGAAATAATTATGAAATTATTGATTGTTGGTAAATTATTTTCTGATCAGTATCAGTACTTCTTGATATCCTTACACCGTATCATGAAATAAATTGTCTTCATTGCTTCTAATGGAAATTCATCTTATGATATCATAATGAATCTAATTTACGTACATTAATTTTTTTTTTTACCAAAACTGCAGTAAAAAATGATAAAATTAAATTAAATTATTTTTTGTTAATGAGATCATTTCCTCCTCTCAATTTCATATACGTTTTTTCAATTATTAACATTTGATTGCATTCTCTATCAAATTATTAAAATAACATTTTCTATTTGAATTATAATATTGTAATAATAAAAAGCACGAAATTTTTCTTTCTACTTTTTTTTTGTTAGAAGATTAACCACACGAAGATATAATCCAATTTTATTTTTCTTTATTTATAAATCGCTTAATTTCATTGCAATAAATAGGAAGGAAATAAAGTTTCCTCATTCTATCTCTCTTTATTAAAACAATTCTTCTTTAAGATTGATTGCTATTCATTGGACAACTTCTCCATAACTTCCGGGCGGTTCTGTTTTCCAAATTCTCCTCTCCACCTGGCCTAATGTTTCCTTCCCTTTTAACCCCACCTCTCCCCTCTCTTGCCACCAAACAACTGCCTTACTAATTAATTTATCACTTCCTCAAGGGTTAAGTTTCTTAAATAAATTTCCAAACTCAATAAAATTATATTATAAATATATAACAAAATAAAGTTTTTGTTTTTAGAACTTTATAAAACAAGTTAAGTAGTATAGTATAGGGACTAATATTGGAAATTATTTTTTTTTCTTAAATTTATTTAATGGTAATATAAACATTTACCATTATTATATAATGTTAATTCAGTAATCAGAATTTCAATTAAAGAAAGGGTAACTAAATCAAAAGTTTGCCAATTTGAGATATTAATTGGTGGAACCGGATTTGATTTCTATGACTCTACCAGCCTTTGAAAAGGCATCCGGTTGTTTCAAATAATAATACCTTTTTAGTTGAAAAACATATAACCGAATATTTATCAATTCAAATAAGGGAAAAAGGTAGGTACCACCGGGGGTTCGCTCCACGGATCTGCCAGCATGCCCTACTACTGGACCACAGTACCGCGGTCGCCTATTTTAATTTGATAGCCTGCAGGAGAAATCAAACGTTCAAATTTCTCCGTGGATGGAAGCCTCCCAAGCATAGTCGTAGCCAGAAATTTTTGATGGGGGGGGGGAGGGTTCTAGAAAATATTTTCGAACATTTGAAAAATTTAAGATTATTTTAGGGCATTTATAAATCATTTTTTTTTTTTAATCTTATTATATTTTACTTTCTCTTACGCTATATGAAATGTAATTTGTATTATAGAGCTTAAATATCTAGACATGGCTTGGGGGGGGGGGGGGTTGAACCCAAAAATGCAATTGATAAATAAAGCGATCCTAAAAGTTAATCAATTAGCGATCTATTAAATTATCAATTTATAGAAGGATGAATTAAAAGGCCAAGCAGCTATTATTATTTCTTTATTTGGTATCACCACAGCGACGTTTCGGTTGACTATCTTCATGGCTAGGATTCAGTCAATCAATAGTAGCCCTCTTAAGTTCTTTGATAGACATTTATTTACAATTTAGGATCTATCCCAATTACATTCAGCTCCAGTCAAATTTAATATGATTTAATTTAATTATCAATTAGCGATCTATCAAATTCAAATAGGATATTGCGATTCTGTGGTCCAATAGTACTACGTATCGGAAGATCCGTGGTGCAACTCCCGGTGGTACCTACATTTTTCACTTATGTGAATTAATAAATATTCGGTTATATGTTTCCTGGACTTTCAGTTGAAACATTTTTAATTAACCTTTTCCGATACTATACGAAAAATGAAAAAAATAATGTGATTATTTTAAATTTTATTAAAATATCTTAACACCAGGTGTAGTTGGCAAATTTTAAAAATATGGTTGTAATGAATTTAAATAAAAAAACAAAACAAAACTTTTTAAAAATTTATTTAAACTTTTAGGCCCCATTTTTCTAAATTAATTGGTATTCAATTTAATTTAGAAAAATTTTCATGAAACTGGAAGCGAACCCCTGACCTCCAGCACAAGTGGAAGTAAAATATTCACGCTACTTAAATATCTTGTGGCGTTGAAAGATCATTGATTTTTTTCGTCATCTGAGGCCATTTTTTTTAATTTTTTAAATAATTTGACAGCCATGTGAAGAACTACTTTGGTTCCACCTTTTAACTCGACTAATTTTTCTTT
>JAKCPI010022180.1:0-22782 GCA_023213315.1 Euborellia annulipes | reverse complement strand
TTTTATTAACAATATAAAATAAAATTACACTTTATGGGTGTGTAATGCATTATTTAAGACAGTATATATGAATATACCCATGAAGTGTAATTTCATATTGTTAAAACAAATACACCCATTTGCACAATGACTACAATTATCCTGAAAGGACGCGGCTTGCGACGGGAACGTCGGTAATTGAAATAAAAAATTGGATAAAGATTGATTAAATTTTTGCCTGATTTCATTCTGGCTGCCATCCTGCTCATATTTTATCAATTATCGAGTCATCACCTCACTATTATTAGATAGTTTTTTTTTTTTTTTTAATTTTTTTAAGGTCTTTTTTCGTCATCTGCCATTTTTTAGAACCCGTCCCAATTTATTTCAATTTATTAATACCTTATTAAGACTAAATGAGAATGATGTTATCAATATCAATATACTGTATGCTGGGAGATCATCAAGAACTCAACATTATATTGTTCTATAGTGGACTTTTGTATAATAAAAAATAATAATAGCTCCTTGAATTGGAAAAAAAGTTGTGAAATAAAAAATTTTAAACTCAAAGAAAGAGCATACAAGAAAAAGGGCGATACTCTCTTGGATAGTAATTTAAATAAACCTATTTTAAAATAATTTAGTGACTAAATGGCTTGTGGAAATAAATAAGTATTCTCTACATATGGAACTTTGGAGAGAAATTATCAGCAAGTAAATAAATCAAGTAAAATATCCCCTAAATACTTTTACTTTACTATTATGAAATTAAAGTGTGGGTCTTTAAAAGCCTAATTTAAAAAAAAAGGTATTTTAAACTGTGATTTATTTTCTTAAAGAAACAGTCTTTTTTTCTATCACTCAAGGATATCGGTGTAAATTTACTTCAATTTTTTTTATAAATACTGTACAAATAGATTAATAATTTCCAGAAGATTCATTAGCTTTTATTATTTTCTCAGTTATTTGATTCATTTCATTTAAGAAACATAATAGAGAAGGTTGTTTAGTCTAGCAAACAAATGGCTTTTGAATGCGTTAATTTTTTTTTTTTTTTTTTCGCGGGGCGGCCTGACTTTTTTTTCTCGTTTAGTTCGTTGGGGACTAATTTGATTGTGAACTGGAGAAGGAAGAGAGATAAATCAACTCAATTGCCGAACCTTGTGAGCTAAAGGAGCCGTGACCACGTCTAGACACTTGCGGGGCTGGGCTCGCTCAAAAAACTTGAAACAAACCGAACCATTCAGAGAGAGAGAGAGAAAGAGAGAGGAGAGGAGAGGAGAGAGGAGTCCTTTTATTAATGAACCCATACGTCTCTAATTAGACCCTTTAGCAATAGCTCGAGGTTACAATTAATTCTTCTGACTTATCTAAAATTAGTTTTCTGGAAAAATAGAGAAACGATCTTGAATTTAGTAAAATTGCAACCAGGTATATTTTATTTAAATAAGTAAAAAAAGTGAGCAATTTTCTTTCATGAATGATCGTAATTAAAAATTATTTTAAATAAAAAAAAATAAATAAATAAACAAGCAACCAGAGAACTAAGTTTTTAAAATTATAGGCCTATATTTAAAATTATATACTTGACAAATTCTTTTATCATAAAAGCTGTTGGAGATTAGAATGTCTATACCCTGATTAGGATGGAGATCTTGGGGTCTTCCATTTTTAATCAATAAAAAATACTAATGACCCCAGAAATTTTTTTAGCAAAGACGAGATAAAGTCATAGAGAAATTATCTCTTTTGGAAAGAGGTGAGGAGTGATTACCACCTCTAAATAAAATCTATTGACACAAATGAAATATTTTTTTTCTTTCCCGAGTAAAAATGATTAAAAATGATCGAGGGATCCACACGCCCGCAGCAGGTCTGCTTAGTGAACCCATAGGGACACATAGAGATACACACGCCCGCACCAGGGATACACACAGTAGATCGAAAGTGACCAGAAGAAAAAAGTGTGTCCCTGGTGCGGGCGTGCGTGTCCCTCGATCATTTTAATAATATTTATTCGGGTTTAATATCTTTGGAAATTTGGATCTCAGAAGGCTTTAGAAGATTTTTGTAATTTTGATTTCAATGGATGTACACAAAGTACATTTTTTTATTAGAATTATACTAAAAATATTATATCTCTGTACTGTCTTTTAATCACTATTTTAGAATTATAAAAATAAATAGATAAATTTATTAACAACCCGCTAAGAGGTCCATGTTTCGGATGTTTAGTCAAACACAATACAAATTAATATAGCTAACTTATTCCTACAATGCAAGCACCGTATATCAATTTTATTAATACAAAAATATAATAACTAACAGCTCTTAATCAAACCCGAAACGATATTTTTTAAAGAAAAAATTTTCTATTGAATATTTTTACCCCAAGCTTTAAAGTAAGAAAAGTATACTTTTAATTTAAAAATTAACCATGTTCTAGAAAGAAAGACTGTATGGATAGTTGAAAGAAGAAATCACAAATCGTGCCTTAACTTGTATGAAGGTAATCAGAATGAAAGCAACCCAAAGGGGTTGATAGGGCGATGTCGAGGTGGGGTGGGGGTTTTTGATTCTTTTAAAGTCAAAAGATGTGACACAATCAAGATCTCGTTCGTCTAAAACATCAAAGCCACACACACGCCTTGTCTGTCTGTCTCTCTATTCGATCAACTTAAGAGAAGTTTGTGTTTTCAATTTGATCGGTTATAGAGAGAGAGCGAGAGAGATAGAGAGAGAGACAGAGATGGTTTGTTACTCCAATTGGTTTAGAAACAGAGATGCAAAAAGCATTTGTTAAAAAAAAATAAAATAAAAAAAAAGCGTGTCGTCGTCGTCGTCGTCGTTCTCGCCTCCACGCCTTTGTTTCGCTTTGAATTCGCTTAGATATATACAATTATTTGCCAGATGAAAGAATCGGGGACAACAGAGAGAGAGAGAGAGAGAGAGAAAGAGTGAGTCTAAAAATATGCCCTTTTACTTAAAACCAGCAGGGGATGGAAGAATTTCTGGTCAGATATCCTTTCGGACACAGGATCAGATAAATTTCCCCGGAAACACACCCTTCTGTGTTCCCTTCCAATTGGGAAGAACAAGATCTGTCGGTTGGCTATTAGCAACAACAACAACAACAACAACACGACGACAATAACATAAATATATTCAGTAGATAACTTACTTTCCTCTACCTAGAGGGAGGGCCGAAACGATTAATAAAAAATAAATGGAAACTTATCTAAATTTGTTTCAATTTTTTTTTCTTACTGTGTTTGTATTGAAGAATTTAAAATATTTTTTTTTTATATTTGGTAAATATTTTAATTAATTATTTAATAAAAGTAATATGTAGACTTCAATTCCAAATATTTGCACCGATATATTAAAATTCAAGATGTAATAAAATTTATAAGTATGGCAAAATACTTATATTTTGTTACCATGGCAACCATTTCTCCTATTTTTCTTATGAAGCACAAGAGTAAACTGTGCTTCAAAAGATTTCAATGGCAAAATGAGAATATACATTTTAAAGAGCATCTAAAAAATGCTTTCTCTCTATATATATTTCACATATAGGGTAAGAGAAAGTAATAAGTGATTTTTGAATTTTAATCAAAATTGTTGGAGCGAATTTTGAGAGAAAATTGAAAAAACTGAAAAATTACATCAGTAAAGTACTAGTACTCTTTGGGCGATTTTGTTCAAAAGCTTCAAATATAAATTTTCAACCTTCTAGCTCTTTTCGTTCTCGAGATATTTTGTTCAAGGACACACACACACACACACACACAGACAAACCATATTGCGATAAGCACTTTTTTTGGATTCAGGGGACCTTAAACGTGTATATCCATCAAAATCTCGCCATCAAAATTTTGACATGAATCCAATACTTTCTCTCTATACATTAATATCTATATAGGAAAGAGAAAGTAAAAGAGAAGGGGTCGGAATGTCCCCTGATGCCAAAGAAAAGACCTTGAAAAAATACTAATTAATTTAAACAAATTTTAATTGGATTGCCTGATCCGCTCCCTTTGATTTTAAGGTTACCAATATTGACATTGTCGCCGATTGAAAGGGACATTTATGATCATTTAATGCAAAAATTTTACAAGTGTAAAGTGTACAGGAGGTATTTGTAATTTTATTATTTCTCATTTCGAATTTCGAAAGTAGTAAAACATGAATTTAAAGGGTGTTTTATTTATTTATTTTTTAATTAAATGAATCGTGATTCGTCATTTGTCTTCACCTGATCGGGAAACGATCAAATAAAACGAGCGCAATAAATCTGATTAGCGAATTCCCGACGCCGAACGGGTGGAGGTGTTGGGATGGGATGGGGCCGAGAGCTCGGGGGAAGTCCTGGAAGGGGTTGAACGGCTCAGGGACGAATTATTTTTACAAGTCCCGTGATTGGCCCCTCGGAAGACGCCAATGCCGACAACGCGTTTGCATTTCCAATATATCGGCAGACAAGGAAGGAAGGCGAGCGAAGGAAGCCAGGCACCGGCGGCAGTTTCATTGCTTGTGGATTTGTTGACAGTTTTATACAACAGCCAACTGCTGAGAATTTCCCCTGTCAATATGTTAGGTTGTTACCCATGTAAAAGGAGAGAGAGATACGCACACATTCACACATATACATATATATAGAGAGACGACCAGCAATTCGTTATCAGAAGAACGATCCTCCTCTTCCTCTTTCTCTCTCTTTCGCTTTGTCGCCAGGGCGGAGGAATTTTATTTAAAAGCATACAAATAAATTTCCACCTATTTTAATTTGGAAACGAAACTCTCTGGGCTCCCTTTAAGGGCGGATTTTCTCGTAGCAATTGAATCGATGTCTGATATTGAATAGCGGAGGAGAAAAGGCAGCAACAGCCACCTGCGATTGATAAATCAACAGGGTAAAAAATAAAAAACACATTTACCCAAGAAGGGGAAGGGGGAGCGGAGGGCAAAAATATTAAAATTAGAAATCACGTTTAATCCCGGTTGGCTGTCAGATTGCCTCTGACGTGATATTAATTCATATTAAGATCCAATTTGTTAAATCTAAAGGCCAAAAATAACATGACAACCTAAAATAAGAGTGAAGTTTTTCGGTCAAGAGACTATGAACTTTTTCCCTAATGGACCGGGAGAATAGGAGGTTATTTTTGGAATTAATAAATATTTTAATTAAATATTTTACACCTAGTGGAAGGGGGATAAAATTTATTTAAATTAATCTATATTGGTTCAATAGATAGATACGACAATGGAGCTGTATCAGATACTTAAAAAAAAATGAAATGCTTTTTAATAAAAATTTTAATAATCTTTGCTTGATGTGTGAGACTTTATAAATTTAGTAGCTTATAGCCAATATAATTTAAATATATTTTATCAGTCAGAACGAACAAAACTGGCAACACCCCTAGTTCAAAAATAAATAAATATATTTTTATTATTATTTCATTTGCGAACAATGGCAGGAGGGGGCAGCCAGAGGTGTCTCTACATCAATGAAATTCCCAAATTTACGACGTTTCGATCCAAATTTATTCGACCATCATTAGATATCCCGGAGCTGTCATATGTGAATATACAATAAATTTATTTCATCATATGTTGATGTACACTTGTTGAAAAATATATTAATTTTTGAAATTTCAGAAATTTAGCAGTTTCATTGATGTAGAGACACCTCTTCCTGGCTACCACTTCCTGCCACACCTGAAGAACATATTAATAAAAATATTTTTTATATATTACACTCGATGGGAAGAATCTCCTTACTGTATTATATTAATATCCGAGTAAAAATGAATAAAAATCCACACGCCAGCAGCAGGTTTGCATAGTGAACCCTTAGGGAGGAATATACACATGCCCGCACCAGGGACACACATTTTTCTTCTCATCACTTTCGATCTACTGTGTGTCCCCTGGTGTGGGCGTGTATATCCCTGTGTCCCTAAAGGTTCACTAAGCAGACCTACTGCAGGCGTGTGGATCCTTAGTTCATTTTTAATCATTTTTACTCGGGTATTTAAATAGTATAAGTAGATAAAATAGATCATACATATAATCTTGAGTATTACATAAGATTTTTCAAGGTATAATTAACTACAAGTCCATAAGCAAATGGAGATTGGCAAAATAAATTTTATTTAATAGATTTCGCTGGGATCGAATACAAGACCACCGAGGCGCTTTATAAAAAAAATTATTTCATTAAAAGAAAAAAATAATTGGCAAAGAAATTTATAACCATTTTTTAATATTTTTATTTTAATCAAATATTAAAAATTAGCTGCGAAATCCCTATTCAATTTTTTTTTTTTTTTTTATAAAAAAACAAACACAGTCTGTTCTCTTTCTTTCACAACTGCAAATAATAAGCATCTTAAAAAAGATTTTTTTTAATTAAACGCTAACACCTTAAAATATCATTGCAAACAGATAAAAACGAAGAAAGAAAGGGACTCGGGAATATAATTTTTTATTATTTTTTTATATCTTAGAACCACCCCCCATCGGCGCCACACTCTCTCTCACTTTCGGTATAAAATCGCCAACGCCTTTGATTAAAATTCGCTTTTGGAGGCGTGAAAAAAAAAAGAACATACTCAATATTCAGATTGAATGTAAATATTGGGCAGACCCAGGGAAATTATCATGGAAAAAAATGTGTCAAATCCCTTTTTAATAAGATTGGCCTGTCTTCTTATAAACATCACAAGGGAGAGGGTCACACAGACTGACACACTAACTAACACACAGGCACATTGCTCTTTTAGAAAAGATCGACGCCAGAGTCGCATATTGAGTAAATAATTAAAATATGACATAAAAGGAAAACATTCCCCTATCTCCCTTGCACAAGCACACTCACACAAACACATACACACACACACACCGCACACATATTCCACTTGCTCATTTTTTTAGGTCATATTACACATGTGGGCCCCAACCAAACATAAGAGTGTGTTAACAAAATATGTCTATTTTATAAATAATGAATTAAATATTATTTATATTTTGACAAATATTTTTTTTTCTTTTCACGGCTTATTATTCACGTGATGATGGGTGACATAAAGGATCTAAACTTTTGGATTCAATAATATTCAAATATTGATATTAAATGCAGACAAGTGGGAAATAAAAAAATTTGTTTCCAAAATTAGTTGTATTCTTTATCAGGATTAAGTCCGCCTTAAAATATTTTTTTTTATTGAAATTAAAGAAATTATCTTTAATTACTTAAAAAATTGAAGGCTCTAGTTGAAACATTATATACTGTATATATAGACCTATACTAATACTATACTATACTATACTATAAGCTTATATAAAAATTGAAAAATAAAAAAAGATGATTTATTTTAAACTAACATTTTAATAAATTATAACTTAAAATTTTTTTTTTATTTTTCAATTTTCACATTTTTAATTACCTTAGTAATTAACAAAAAAAAAAAAATATCAACCGTATGTTCTAGTTGAAACATGAAGAATATATGAAAAGTTAAAAAATATTTATTTTTTTTATTTAAGGTCTTTTTCGGCAACGGAGGCCATTTAGATCACGTCTCTATTTATTTCAATTTATTGGAAGCCAATTAAATTGAAATAAATGCGACGGGCTGAAAACCCGCGACCCTTTGGTACAGAAGGCCAGCACGCTAACCACTGCAAAGATTGATTAAAAATTAACATTTTTAACACTTAATAGGCATTCTGACACTCACGTTTGATGAATGATTGTCGATTAAGTGTTAAAAAAAACTTTTAATTAATCTTAATTAATATATATTAATAAATAATAATAATAATATAATTAATTAGTCTTAATTAATAGTGTTTTTAGTTTAATTTTTAAATTTCCATAATAAAAAAATCTGGTGTGACTGGTCGCACAGCACACAACACCCAAAACGTATATATCCGTCAAAGACATCGAATTTTTTACATGATTCCAATACTTTTTCTCTATACAGTATATTAACATATATAGGTAAGAGAAAGTAAAAAAAAAAAAAACAAAAAAAAAACAATTTGATTATCAATTTTTGTATACCAATGGCTAGAAGCTGTAAAGGAAAACAAAATAAAATGATTAATTATATTTTTAATCAAAGTAAAGTATTAATGCCATTATAATAATCTGGCAATTTAACATGCATTTGTTCAGATGAAGGAGAAGATCAGTTTGGCAAATCAATTGAAATTTTTTATTTTCCTTTGACTACCTGTCTTTTCTCTCACTGAATTTTCATATTGTTATTAAATATTATAATTTAATTTGTATTTTGACTGATTATGTTACTTTCCTCGTCTTTTAAGGTCAGCATAACCAAATAAAAACATTTTATTGGTTGTTTAGATTAAATTCATTACAAATTTAAATATATATATATCTTGAAGGAATTTTATTTAGTATCAAAAGATAATTTTTTTTTTTCTGAGGATTTTTTGAAATGCCCTTGGCTGCTGATTTTTGAGTGAACGAAATTGTATTAATAATAAAATATTTACTTGAAGAAGTGTTTGCTCTTTTTTTTAGAGCTTAAATTCTTCTTTAGGGCTTTGAGTAAATTGATTTAATATATAGCAACCATCGAAGAGGGTGAGTAAAAAAGAAGGAAGCAAGTATCGCCATCACTTGAAATACACCACATTAGACCTTTTGTAAAAAATCAATTATATCGCAAAAAGATTATAGATTGGTATTTTATTTAAAAAAAAAAAAAAAAGACTTAAGAAAAAACTCAATATCAAGATGTTTTTTCTTTCCCCCCAATATGGTTGGTGGTGAATATTCGTCCGCTGTTGATGTTTTCATAGGCCAAGATGGCCGATATATTCCGATATGGCCGAGCCGGGTTGAAATAACAGACATTCCGACTTGGATATTGGACCAAGGTGGACAAGCAAAATATTGACCCTACCCACCGGTGCCCTCCGGGCCCTTAAGTATCCTCGAGGACGAGGAAATAAACGAAAACAGAAAAAAAGGAGCCAAGCTTGGAATTCAATTTCTACGAGATCAAAGAAAACGGGACGGAGGAACGGCTTAAAATTTTTGCTTGCTTCGGATCAAATATCAGTTAATTGATTTCCACCCCCCCCCCCTCCCCCCCTCTTTTCAAATTGGATCAATCTCGAATTTCCGGTAAATAAAAGAATTATTTTTCTAGCTAACATTTCATCAATAAGTAAAATAAAAAAAAATTTAAATTTCTTATTTTCTTTTATAATATAACAATAAAGCGATTCAGAGGGTTGTGTTTTTAAAATTTCAATTATACTATGATAAATTTGAGGCGATTAGCCTTGATAAGAGTTGAAGACAACTCAGAATGAAATCCACTTTATGATAAAACATTAACCACTACATCAGTGATGTATTCTCCTGAGAAAGGTAACGAAAACCCATCTCAGTATTTGTTCAGTTATTATTTCTTTCCCTCATTTAGGGGTAACCACAAAATGTTAGTTCTGACATTAATGAATGAAGAGAAGACAAGTCTAAAGTTTGGCACAGGGAAATTAGAAATAAAGTGATGATAGCTTAGATCGGGTAACTCTTGATCACCAAACTCTCCTAAACAAATGAGCATAAGTGATCGAAAGCTGGTTATTGGGGTTGCCTAGCTTCCAGAGCAACAAAATATGAAATTATGCACTACATCTACCTGATCAATCTTCTTCTTCTATCTTGGCCTTGTCCAAATGTGGGGTCGGCAAAATTAAGAAATATGAGACCGAGAAAAAAGCAAGCCCATCTCACGGCCTGACGTTTGACATGGAAAAGGGAAAAAAAGGCTGACATAAAGGAAAGGAATAAATGCCAGCCTTAGCTCGGGTAACTCGTGGTCGCCATCCACGTACTCACTAGAAGTGAGCCCCTGAGTGATATATCAACCTGATCAATAATACACATAGGTCTCTTAAAAAATAATACAAATCACTTCAACTGGGTCTTAAATTGTTCACAAACTTCAAATTTCTTAACAGTTAAATATCACATGAAATACAATTGGTTACTGTATATCATTTATAGGTCATTCAATCTTTATTCTTAGATGAAGCTTTTAAAGAATGCTTTTCTTTACTCATTTTTTGATCTGATTGATTTTTAGCCCGGGTGAATTCTTAATGTGCTGCATTTCAAGTGATGGTTTTCCTCTCTCTGTCTCTCTTTCTCTCTCTATATATAAGGGATGCTGTATAGAGATGATGATGATGATGCAGGAGAGAGAGAGAGAGAGAGAGACAAGATGGCGCCCACCCCCTCCTTGCCTGCCTGCAACCCTGCCTCCGTCTCCGGTCTTACAAAGCCAATTGAAATTCCCTGCTAATGGCATATTACATTGTTACCTTCGCCCTCTATTCTTATTGAGCCCTACTCGAAAAAGCCCCCCGGGTCGCCCCCGTGTCATATACTGCTGAACAAGAGAGCTGAGTAAGTTTTGCCAAAAATTATATCAACCAATCAGGGGAAAGAAATACCACTAACTGTGATTGAATTATTCAGTTTTTTTTTTATATGCTCTATACAAATATGGAGCTTGGGATGTTATATTATCCATATCATGGGTTGCTGAAATTAGTTCATGTTTGAAGTAACCCAAAAGGTCTAATTAATATTTTTATCGATTGATTGCTCGAGAGATTCAATAAGCTAGTATTTTATAATGAAGTGTAATAGATTATTAACTCTAAAGGACCTCTAGAGTAAGTGCTTTAAGGAACAGGCTATTTGTGTTGCCTATCTTTCAGTAAGCGAAGAAAAAGGAACAAAAGTATCAAAATTCTTATATTAACAATTTAATAAAAAAATTTAATTTAGAATAGTTATTAAAAGAGAAAAAATATTTTACAAATTTATAGTAATAGAAAAGAATTGAGGATGCTACAGCCTCCTGGGAACTTCCATATGCCAACATTATGCCAAAATTATTATTATTATTGTTATAAATTTTCGCTTCAATAATAATAATAAATCCTCAAAAGCCAACTAGAGTGAGTTAAGGTCCCAGGCAGTCCGATAAATCAATTAATATAAATAAAGGTGCCTGAATCACTATATCGTTAATACTCTAATATATATATATATACATACAAGTTATTATTTAAAGTCTATATGGCGTCAGATGCCGAAGATGCTTACAAAATAATAATAATTTATCTAAATTTTATTTGAAAATAAATATATACGTGGTGGTTGAATTAGTATAGAAGAAATATGATTATTGATCTTGACAATCATCAAATCTCATCTATTTGAAAAATGATTATCCTAAGATCAGGGATCATCCGGATAATCAAATACAAATACAATTTAAAAAAAATTGTAAAAAAAGCTGACTTCCATAATAGTTCGGATAATCAAGTTCTACTGTATGATTTTTATCATAAGAAGTAGTTTCAATCAAAGAATCGGTTATTATTTACAAAAATTAATAATCTTATTCGCTTTCATTTTAAAAAAATTCCCAATCTCTGATATAATAAAATGACGAGGTCTAACAAAGTCCATTAGTCAACTTAGAAACTCCCCCATCCTCGCCAAGAGGTCAAAGATGTTGACAATTGGCAATAATGATAATATAAAAGCCAAAGGGAGTGGGTTCGGACCACAGACAGCCCGAGGAATTTATTTAAATTATTTAGATACCAAATGGTTTAAATAAATAAACCCAATATATGGACCGTTTATTTTGAAAGTGGTGTAAGTCCATTTTTTTTTTTAAATTGAGATATCACATAATTTATGCTTAAATTAATGTAAATTTTCTATGTATAAATAGCTAGTGGTAAATTTCTTAAAAAATTCCCATGTTTTGTAAAATTGAAAGTTGGTCGGTAAATAGATTTTTTAATAAACAGATATGTTAACCTTTCATTTTCTCGAAACAATAGAAAATGGACTTACACCACTTTCAAAATAAACGGTCCATAAATCGTAATTATAATATTGTATAAGCATCGTTGTTTAAAGTCTAAATGGCCTAAAAGGCCGAAATAATTTAAAAACTGGCACATAGAATTTGAATAAAACCAAGATATATTAATTATGTATTATTTTTCATGATGCAATTTTCTTTTATTTAATTAAACAAAAAAAAAAATGGGTCAATAGTTGAGCAGTTTAAAAAAAAGAAAAATTAAAATTTTCGGAGAGACAATTATGAATTTTTTTAATATATAGAAACGTTTCTGCACAATCGACATTCTGCAGTAGAAGTCTAAAGCCTCTTTCGAGTATGATGGATACACACTTACAAGTCATCAATTAAGATTTAACTTGAACAATACCTATTTAGGAGTAAGGAGTCAGGAGCCAAGCGAGCATTTTCAAAATACCCCACCATCAGACAGACAGACAAATGTTCAATCAATAAATATTGTATTTAAAATCGCATTCGGAAATGAAAAACACTTAAGTGGATGAAAAAATAAATGAATTTCTAATTGAAACAAGGGAGAGATGAGATATTTATTTTTAAGTCAGTTTTTTTTTTTTAATATATTATTTGTTGGCTTGGTTGAAAGGTGATCACTTTTTACTTAAGAACGTCTTCAAAAATTGTTTTCATAATAACTTTTATTAAAAGTGCTAGAAAGAGAGACTACATAGTATTAGAAAAGTTCACTTGGAATTTCAACAAAATTTTTAAATAACATGTCATCGATTCGCCCCTTCTGATTTTGTTTTTTAATTCGTTAATTATTTAAAGACTAATCATTTTTCAAGACGATTAAAAATTTACGAAATATGAATAATAAATAATAGGACTACTCTCAGCATTTTATTGTCTAAATAATTTTTTTTTTTTTTTTTTAATTTCCATCTGTTATGTGGATGAAAAAATCGATTCGCTTCTTCTGATTTTAGTTTGCCTTCTTTAGTGACGTTTCGAGTGTCTTGGAAGTTTTCTTCAGGGATTGGATTTTTTATCACAATTAAATTATACAATATAACTATAATAATAACATGTAAACATCGAATTGTTTTTAACTTGTGAAAATTTTTTTACATTTTTATTCTAATCGTATGGAGAAAGGCCGTCTAATTTACAGGAAGGTGAAGAAAATAGAGTTTATTCGGCCCAAAATTATTTATTATCAATGTCAACGTTTCGGGGACTATACGTCACCCATCCTCAGTACCTTAAAATACAACACAACACCAAAACTTTACAAATTAAGATGAACTTTTTTTTTTTTAACTTAATTAAATGGCCGTCGGAAAAACCATTTGGCCAATGGCAAAGTAAGTGTGTTTCAGATATACATAGGAACCCAAGAAAAAAAACAATTTTTTTAATCGGGGCATAAATATGACTTCTTATTCTCCGAGATCCTTATGCACTGGTACAAATTGTAAATGTGACCAGTGACTCTGATCTCGGTATAAGATAAACTTAAAAAGCAAGATATAAAAGAAAAAAAAAAGAAGAAAAGAAGATATATCTTGCTTTTTAAGTTTATCTTAATTTGTAAAGTTTTGGTGTTATGTTGTATTTTAAGGTCCTGAGGATGGGTGACGTATAGTCCCCGAAACGTTGACATTGGTAATAAATAATTTTGGGCCGAATAAAGTCTATTCTCTTCACATTTTATTCGTTAAAAATTCTCTAAGAAAGTATATCCAATATTTTGATATCAAATTAAAACAGGCTTTTTGAATAGCATTGTAAGTTAGTTTACGTTAATTTTAACATATATTGTGATAAAAATTGTAATAAAATTAATCTAATCTGTTAATTTTAGATGAGCTACAGAAGAATAGCGGTTACAACCAAAACGCACAGGATGAAAGAATAAATAAAAAAAAGACACTAACAGAGAGATTTTTTTCTTTCTTTAGAGCCTTTTTCGCGATCAAAGGTCATTTAGACCCCGTCCCTAATTAGTAGTGAACTCAATTTTTGTCGCTTGGGGTCAGAAGCATACCCTAACACAAATATTCTACGCTTAGTTCAAGAAGCTAAAAAGGTTTGGTATTTGCATATTTCTTCTTGAATCTATTAAATAAATTATTAAAATTATATTTCTATAACCCTTTAGAAAAAAACATTTAGGGTAAAAACGTTTGTCAGAAAGATAAATTACTATTTTGAACAAAAGTAAAATAAATCCATAAATATAATTTTAATCTTTTAAAAAAGTATCTAATTTTTTTGAAGAAAATTATTAATATAATGCTTCTATAAATTAATAAAGTGTTTTAACATAAGCCCATTGTACATTTTACCGTGACTATTATTACGATGATTTAATTCAATTTCGTAATCTAATAAACGAAGGCACTCTGCCGAGTCCATTTGGAATTAAAAATAAAATCAACGTCTCTTTCGGCTAAGTGGTGGCGAATTTATTTTTATTTGTCCATCCGGAGCTCCGTGAGGGTGCTGACCCCTCCTAGGTATGATTTATCCTTCCAGGGGGCCAACTAAGTAATAGCCACGCTCAGGGAGCCCCCCATTAACTCGGCACAGTGTCATCATTTATTTTTATTAATCAATTAATCGTCCCCTTTGGCGCACTCTTACTTCCCCTAAAACACGCACACATAAACACTAAACACATACATACATGACTCTCTCTTGTTTGCCAAAAGAAATTTTAATATTTTATAACAAAAACAACAACAAGCTGAAGAGATCATAATATTAAATATGGCTAAATAATTTGTTTAAAAAACAATGTCAAAAGGAAAAAGTAAAAGAGATATTTAAAAAATTGAATTTGTTGTAGATCTACACGTATTTCTTAAGTAGTATAAGGATTCATTTCTTTTAATATAATATAAAAGAAATATTTATAAGATAATAAAAAATCGTAGATTATTTGAAATTCCTACAATGTAAAAAAAAATATGAATTTTCAATCTTTTTTCATATACTTTCGTGCTTGAATTTTAATATACCCAGTTTGTGAAATCAAATTCATAAACAAGTTTATTAAGTAAAAAAAAAAAAAATATCAAATTTAAGTAGCTTAAAAAGTATGATATACTTAACAAAGTAAGTAGTCGAGTTGGTAGAGACGTCATACATTTGAAGGGAAGAGTGGCGGTTTTATTTTTAACTAGTATATGAAATTTTTCATAAACCCGTAAATGAAACTTTTAAATAAATAAATTGGTTTTATAAAAGTTCATTTTTTTTAGTATATGAACTTTTTCATATACCCCAATGTAAAATTCATAAACAGTTTGTGTAACAGACTTCATATACAAGGTTATGATTATCGCTTGAAAAATTTTAACAGTTTACCGGGATTTTCACGAGGTGCTTCCGTGTGCTACGAAGACACACACCTCAAACCCAACAAGCCTCGGGCCGAAACCATATACCGTGAAGTTAAATCATTGACTATCTGTAGATCTTCCTTTTGTAATCATATTTCTAGCTAATGAATTAATCCTATTTCTAGTTCCTTTTATTTAATCTCTTTCTGTGCTAGGGAGATGTCTTAGTTTGAGAAGGGAATCCTTTAGCACCGGTGTGTAGCCTACTCCTTTCGAAGAATGCATCACTAAAAGGGAACGTTCTTTATATCCCTTTCATAGGACGGGATGTCACAGCAAATCCCTCTCGTAGAATCTCTAACGATTGTGTTTAATCAAACTAGTATGAATATATATGATACTAATCTCCAATTCAGAAAATTAATAATTTATAAAATGTATCAGCACTTGGGGTCCTTTGGGTTTCTGTTTATTCTTTATTAATGTATTTACTCTCTCTCTCTCTCTCGCCTCCTTAGGAGATCTTTCTGGCAGACATCTCTCCCCGTGAATGTCGAAATCGAATTAAATGCATCCCGCAACCAGGGACTTCACTCGTGACCAAACGCCAGAAGGGGAAAGGGGAAGTCGCGATGACAGTTCTATTAGGGATATTGCCATCAGCCCAAATGGCCTCATGGCAGCTTTACTTTTTTGTCTTTCAATCCATTATAACAATATCGAGACCACCAGGGAACCTATTTTTGACAATTTCCGGCTGAGAATTTAAAGGGAAAATAATAAATATTAGCTAGATTCAAATATACACATAGAATGAGAAAAATATTATAATCAAGTGAAATTTTGTTTCCTTTCTATGAGTACACGTCACTTATAGTTGATTAAATATTTCGCTAAGGCTTAAAATTTGGCGTAGTAGGTAGCGTGCCTACCTCCTATATCGAACGTCGCGGATTCGGACCCCAGGCATTCCGATGATTTTATTTAAGCCATTTGGATACCAGATGGCTTAAATATAAATGCCTGAACCCCCAATAGATATATTCATTACAACGGTTATCGTATAAGTCTTAAATGGCCTAAGTTGCCGAAAAGACTGTGTGAATGTGTGTTGAGTGTGAGTGTGAATGAGAAAAAAGTGTGAATGTTTTTAAAAAAAAAAGGCTTAAAATGTCGTAAAGACTTAAAAAAAATATAAATTTAGTGTTATTAATTACACGCTTTCTATTGAAAAATTAATACACATAGATTTTGGTTGAGGACAACATACCCTATTAGGGGGTAAAAAAAAAATTATGTCAAATTTAAAAAAGCCTCAAATAAATTGATTAAAAATTAAATATCAGTGGTTATCTTAGGTTAGAATTTCATTTCCGGATTTAGGCCGGAAATCTAAAAGGGAATTTTTAATTTACCTTTAATTTATTCACTTATTGATTTCCTTTTTCAATTCTTAACCCTGACTTTTAAGATTTCCTTCCCTATTAATTGTTTTAATCTCTAAAGGTGAATCTAAATGTTCTACACAAGAATATAACCCATAAATTATTTTTTCACTGTGCTAACCCTTGTATTTCTTAAAGTTGTTTTCCTTTGGGAGCTATCAATTCTCTCCCCCTCTACGAAGAAAGAGAATTCTCATCCCACTTCTCTTTAGAAGAGTAATGAATGATCTGAGATGTCAAATTCGCTTAGGCCTCAATTAACCATGAACGCCCAGGAAAAACTTTTTTTTTCTTGATAAATAACTAACTATTTTTATTTAGAATTCAAAAATTTAATTAATTAATATATTTATATTGTCTACCAATTAATTTGAATAAATATGGGGTGATAAGAGAAATTAAAGTCTTTCTTAGAATAGGCAGAGGCAACTCTAGTCTCAAGCAAACACTCACAAATGTCCCCAACTCCTCCCCCCACTCCTATCTAAGCCCCTCCTACCTAAGCCTGGTAGCATCTACTCTCTTTTATTCACTCAGTCACATGTACTCCTGAAGATGGGTTAATAGCCCGAAATATATCGAGTTACAAATTCAATATTTCTTTCATTTACAAATTAGTGAAACCTCACATATTCTAAATAATTTTTACTGATAAGAGATTGTGTAATATTTCTTTGAAATAATAAATGTGTGTATTTATACAGAAGGACAAAAAAAAAATTTCATTATTTAATTGAAGGGGAAAGTAAAGGTCTAATAGCCGCACCCCTTTGTATTTCATTTCAATGGAAATAATTCAATAAATGGAGGATATAATGTTTAAAAAAAAATGATTTAACAAAAAAAGAACAATTTTTTGTTGTTTATTTAATTTCAGGTGAAGCAATCTCCATTAGATTATATGTTGAAAAAACAAAAACGAAAAAATAAATAAATGGATTCTTGACTCTTTTTTTTTTTTTGTAATTTAACAAATTAGCGGTGTGTGTATGTGTGTATATCCGATTTAGGGGTCACTTAAAACAACATGGAAGTGGGGCGGATTTTTTTTTTTTTTTTTATTACAAACACGCATAAAAACGCACATGAATTAAGATTGATTCACATACACCCTACTTTTTTTTTTAAATGTTTCGAGAAAATTGCTTTTGATGCTAGAAATAATCTTTGTGGTTCGTTGAATATATTCATTCATGCCACACAATTGACGATAGTAACGCACTCTCTGCGTTTAATGATACTTTTGGTTTTTTTTTTAAATTAGTCCCATCTACATCACCCCCACCCGGTGCAAACGACACTCGAACCCCAACAAACACAACTCCAGGAGAGGGGAAGATTTATTTTTTATTATGAATTTATTCTGTTAAAAATCTTATAGAAAAATAATAGTTAACAAGGTATTTTAATTTATTATACAAATTAATCCTCTATAAATTAAAATCTATCGCTATAGGAACCAAACCTACGATCTCCTAAGTGGAAAAATAGACCACCTAATAGCCAAAAATTAACAATCCAATTAAATAAAAAATTTAATTACCTTTATTAAATTTTTTTAGCGATTAAGTATTATTTATTTATTTGTTCCCTTTCATCCTCTTGTTTTTGGGCATGGAATTTTTTTTTTAAGAATAGGATCAGTGTCGCAAACCTGGCTACTTAATTGGCCCCTCATTCCCCTAATTGGGTCTGTTCTTTTTCTAAAAGGGCACAATCTAAAGCCAATCAATACACCAATCAAACCAACAGACACTAAGCTCCTGCCATTAGTTAGGGTATATACAAGACCAATTGTTTACCTTATGCGGTTTAGCTTTTTTTTTACATTCTTGAAAGCTTGATAAAACAAGTAATTAAATAATTTTTTTTTTTTTTAACACTCACACTTTTTCCCCATTCACACTCTCACTCACACACACATACAGTCTTTTCGGCAACTTAGGCTACATAAGACTTTTAAGATAATTTGAATCTATCTATTAGGGGTTCACGCATTTTTATTTAAGCCATTTGGATACCAAAACCAAAAATTAAATAAAATCATCGGACTGCCTGGGATCCGAACCTGCAACCCTTGATAATCAAATAATTCAAATTAATTTGACTTTTTTATATTAACGCGATGATTGTTGTGCAGTTTATTTTTGTGTAATGTAAACAATAATATAGCTGTCGAGAAGAGAGAGAGAAGGGGCTTTTCATCTCTTTGTTCGAAATAAGGCTGGAATACTTGAATAAAAAAAAAATTGTTATACTGTATTATTTTGGCTCAGAGACCGAATATAAAAATTACAAATATGAGTATCTTCAAACAGTAAAGAGAATTTTCAAGCAAATAAAATTTGATGAAGACATTGTCAATGAACCTGACATTTTAACATCAATTGTCTCCTGATGATGAGTGCGATCGGCACTCGAAACGTCGACAAAACATAGACTACTTGGCTGCCAAAACACGACCCCTCATACAACTGTCATAATCAAGCCATCAAGAAACAATTAAAATTATAAATTCATCCAAGAAATCAAGTAGCCGAGGCCCCCGGGGGGGGGCTAACAACGTCGAAGAGCAACAGTCACCACTATCATGGCGGTTAAGCGATGTGAAAGCTCAGGATTGGTGACCCCTAGCAATCAGAGTGTAGAACGTTCCTCTCTAGCCATCGGTTTTATTCTTTAAATTATAGGAATAATAACCTCTAAAGGGCCTCCGTAGCCGAAAAGGGTTTTATTTTTTGGGGAAAAAATGAAAGTAAAATTGATTTAAGACATCAACATCAGAAGCTGCAAGCTGTTTAAATTAAACTTTCACAATTTTTATTATTATTAATAAAAGATTTTAGCGTTAATCGTTGTTTAATTTAGTTAATAATTAAAAATACAATTTAACTACAAAAAATCACAAAGCTTCGGACACTATTTCTGCAGCCGTCACCAGGTGATGTATTCACTTTGAAAAGAAAACTCTAATTCATTCTAATTCCACCTACGGCTAACTTAGTTAACTCAGCGTGAACACCTGATGCCGACTGCAGAAATAGTGACCGAAACGTTGTAATTCTTTAAAGTTAATTTGTATTATTAAAAACAAAATTAAAAAACAAGTGGCCCCTATTATATAATAATAAATAATGTTAGAAGTCAAATGTCAAATGTTTGATTTTAACAAGTTTTTGTGATACATTTGCTGCACCTTATAAAGGTAGCCAATTGAGAATCGAAACGTTGTTATCTATATATTAATAAAATTAATTCAATTTCTACCAAAAAATCTTCTTTATTGAGTTTTACATTTGTTATATAGAGGTTAATATGAGACAAATAATAATAAACGATATTCTATAAAATGACAACAGAAATGTCATTCTAGAAGATTAAGTGTTTTTTCAATTATCAAAAAGTTTTTTTCCAAAAGAGAGAATTAGTATAAAAAATTCTCCACCCCCCCCCCCCTGCCCACCTCCCTCCGCTCTTATGTCAGACGAATTTAGTAAAATCCATCATCATAAACTCCGCAAGTTGAAATTCAAACGCACCCTGTTTTCTTGATATTTCACTTCCTTCCCCCTTCTTTACGTTTTGTATTTTGACAAGTGTTTTTATTTTACACGGAGCAGTGGCTTTAAGTTACGTCGTCGTCGCCCTCCTCTATGCATTTTTGGGGTTGATTCATTCTTATTCCTCTCCCCCCCTGAACGGGAAGGGGGTGCAAAATAAAAACATCAATTCTGATTATTTCTACTTTTCTTGTTCTTTTGAATTGCTCCTTTTCTTGTCTTTTTTTTTTGTTCTACTTTAATTAATTACAAATTTCATACTTCGCATTTAATCCTTAAATGTCATTATTCTTCTTCTCTTTTTTTTCTACTTCAGGTGTTTATTTAAATTAATGACTTAATTAATAGTCAGAGAGAGTGCGATGGCGACGCACTGGGAGCTTAAACAAACTTGGGAAAGGGTTAATTTATAAGTCTCAAGAAAATAAAGCTAGTAAATAAATTTTAAAAATATTCAGGTGTCCCAATATCAGGGGAGTAATTCATCATTAAGAAAAAAAATAAGCGGAGGTCATCCCAAGCGAGGAAAAGTTTTAATATTATAATAAAGAGGCGCTAAATCAAACATGCATTATAAAAACAAAGAGGGTAAAAATTCTGGAATTATTTCATAAAAATTTCTATCTTTAAATTAAATAATTTCCATTCATTAGACTTTAAATATGACCAAAGGGCCTGTCTTTAAATATGATCAATCAATACTAAGCATTTAGGCCTTACTATGAATGTGAATTTAAATACTTCTAAGCCTGTACTATGAATGTGAATTTAATAAACAATATTTTTTTTTAATCCAATAAATTTGATAAAAAAAAAAACAATTTGTATTTTTTGTTAGATTTCCTTTTTAAACCCCGCAGTTTTTTATTATTACTTTTATTTTCCTGTTTCTTTTAAGTTTATTTATTTCAGCAATCCTTTCCAAAATAAACCTTGTTTTTTTTTTCTTAAGTAGTAATATATACAGTCAGTAACAGACCAGGGGAGAGAGTTGCGCGCACCTTGTTTCGCCGGAAGTGACAGGCATTTCCGTTGAAAAGTCATCAAACAACTTTTGCTTGCTTCTCTTTCGGCGCACGCAAAAAAAAAAAGGCGAACATAAAAAGTTTGCGGTGAAAATTAATAAAATTAGATGGTTCGGTACGCGTATTTGTTATTTTTATTTTTTAATGTTTAATAAACACATAAATTGAAAAATAACGAGCAAATCCGTTTGGAAATTTTTCAGAATATTTAGCAAGAAATTAATAAATTATATAGTGTATCATTTATTGGTGGTTTATGAAAAAAAATTTAATATGTAAAGGATTTTATAGCCAGTATAATAAAATAAAAGTATCTGAAGTTTCCTTCTCTAAAATTGTTAACAATCACAAGTTTTAGTTTTGTAATTAATATAATAGGTGTATTTAACAATGTAATAAATAGATATATCATTTTTGAATCGTTGAAATGAAGAGGACAGCAGCCAGGTAGGAAGCCTCTATTGTTAAATCAAACTCCTTTAATGCAAAACGCTTAGGCCAATTTTATTGTCGCATCTTCAGTGTATGAGAGTTTTTAAAGAATAGAGTTGAACAACTGAAGATGGGACAATAAAATTGGCCGAAACGTTTTGTATTAAAGGAGTTTGATTTAACAATATAGGCTTCCTACCTGGCTGATTTCCTCTTCATTTCAACGAATGAGTTCTACACAACCATTTCCGTCATTAATCATATCATTTTTTATATAAAAGACCTCTTTTAAGTTATTTGATTCCAGTGAATTGGAATTGTAAACAATTATCAAAAGATATATTTATTTATTGTTAAAATATTATTACGAATTAAAACTCAAAAAACATCCATGATTAGTTTGAATATGCCGCGGAATTACTGACCGAATTAGGCAGTGATTCTCAACCATTGTGCCGAGGCACTTTTGTGTGCCACCAAATTCTTAAAGTGTGCTACCAAATTTTAGAAATGTAGGCCTATTAATATATAAGTAAAAAAATTATAATACTTTTTTAATTACGAGTAAAGTTAATTAAAGAAAGGTACATCAAGATCTAAATTTCTCATTAAAAGTATTATTCTCAATTAAATTCTAACTAATTCCTTAAAATAAAACGAACCGTTGTTTTGTAGTACATAATATTTTATTTTTTTACATTCAAAAAATTATTATCATAAACCATTTTACATAGTGTATTATATTATTAGGGAAATTTTTAATTATAGACCAGGATTTTTGCATTAATTTATTTATTAAAAATATAAATATAATAAATAATTAACACAAAAATGTGGTCCATAATTAATAATAATAATACAATAATTCAAACCACAAAAGCTTTAATAAATATAATAGTGTATAGTATAGGTAAGTAAACAACTTTTAAACTTATCTTTTTCTTTGTGTGAAAATCATTAAAAGTGTGCCGCGACAAAAAAAAATGGTTGAGAATCACTGGCCTAGATATTTAATGGTATGGTAGGTTTTATAATTCAAATATTTAAAATTATATATCGAAGAGATGAAAAAA